>BJCM01270650.1:0-10585 GCA_018326385.1 Flaveria bidentis
TTACTACAGATTTAGGTTCCATAGTTTTAGCTTCAATTGATTTAGTGATTGAGACAGACTCAGGCATGACAGTGTAGTTGTCATTGTATGGTGGTGGACATGCATTATACCCAATCCCAGACATGTCCTTTGGATCCTTTTGTGCATTATACCCAATCCCAGACATGTCCTTTGGATCCTTTTGGGAATCCAACATCTCTTGCAGCTTGACTGAAGACATTTGAAACTTTTCAAGTTTCACTTCAGTCATAGATTGTTGAGCTTTAGATTGAGCTAACTTTTCAGTAAGTGGCTCATTCTCAGCTGCAAGAGTGTATTTCTCACCATGCAGTTTTTCTATGTCAGAAATGAGAGATTTGATTTTGATTTCAAAGCCTTTTATTTCTCTCTTCATCATTTCTGACTTTACCTTTTCTTCTTTGATTTTGTCTGCCAATTTATGATTATGTTCCCTATATCCTTGAAATTCATTAATGCATTTTTCACTACAGAGATTAGTTTTTACCTGAGTAGGCATTGGAGATTGTCCATCGTTGATGTGGGCCATAAGAGCATGGTTTCGGAATTGAGGCTTGACTTCCTTAGCATACACACTCCAGTCACATATTCCATCTTGCTTGATCACAAGGGCACTGGCAGAAGGTTGACTGCTTGAATGAGCTTGGTTTGTCAGCTGTGGTTTATTCTGGTAAGTTTGTTGACGATGAGAATGATGATACTTCTGTTGTTGGTTGTTTGTGTGATAGCTTGAGTTTGGCTGTGATAATGATTGGCCTTGAGAATTCCTTTGATAGTTGTTTCTCTTGGGAGCATTGCACTCTCTTGAGAAATGGCCAGCCATGCCACAGTTAAAGCATTTCACCTTGGATTTATCATATCCAAGTTTTGTGTTCTCATTCAGGCTTAACTTTCTTCCTTTCCTGAAGAACTTTTTAGCTCTCATGGCAATCATTGCCATTTGCCACTGTAAATCCATTTCCTTAACATCCATCTTGAGTATGCTTTGAGGTCAATCTTGATTTTCTTATAGTCATCTTCATCTAAAGTTAACTCTTCAATGGGCATTCTCATAGTTTTGTAAAGTGCAGCTTAAGCTGTTGATAGAGTAACAGGGATGTGTGGACCCTTGCATATTGAAATCCAGAAATCAGGATCAACACCTGTGATATAATTTCTAAACCTTATTCTCCACAGTTTAAACTCAGATTTGTGTTTAAGCATAGAAGGTTTAGGTATATGAACAAGTTCAGAATAATTGTTAGAATCCATTTTAACTTGTGAAAGTATAGATTTAGTTGATTTTAAGATTAATTGTGATTCATAAGTTCAATTGCTCACAACAGTTCTTTCTTGGTTCTGACTATTCTTGATGTTTACTGAGTAGAGATAATGAAATCCACTACTAACAACTTGATTATCATATTAATCGAGTTCTACTTAGTCTATGCGCAGATCTGAAACAGAACCGAGAGCCAAAGCTCTGACACCAATTGATTGGGGTTGAGTAAGATTGATATTCTTACTGAGAATCGAATATGATAATCAAGTCAATGATTGAGTGGCGGAAACAAACAATCAAAGAACATTCAATGCAATATATACTCATAAATACTTTTGTATTTGTATATATCAAAGTTGATTTACAGAGAATTAATCACAACAAAAATTCTCTATCAATCAGCCGTCACCTCAGTATGAGGTTAACTATTCTATTTATAGGTAGACAAGATGCCTTTACAAAATGACTAAACTACCCCTGACCTATTACATAAAAAACTAGTCTAAGTCTTGATCCGTATCTCTGCTTGTTCATCCGCATTGACAAATGCGGATGAGATAATCTTGATTAGTATTTCCACTTGATCATCCGCATTAGTAAGTTGGTCAACCGCATTGGTTAATTCGGATGAACAAATACTTGTGCGCATTTGGGCAGTCATCCGCATTTGTCAATGCGGATGAGCAAAGTCTTGTCCGTCTTCTTTTGTTCTTCAGCATTAGTATTATGTCTTCCGCATTAGTCAATACGGAAGAGTAAACAATTGTCCGCATCAGAGTTATGTCTTCCGCATTAACTAATGCTGAAGATAACACTTGTTTTTCTTGTTGATCTTCATCCGCATTTCTTTTTTTGGACTTGTGGGATTCCAGCTGAGCAATCATTAATTCACCCATTGAGTTGGCATGTATGATCCTTTCAGGGTGCAACATAACCCACACCTGCTACATCCCAATCACCCACACAGCCTCAACTCAACCTCACTTACCAAAGAAAATCCAAACGAACCCCTGCTCAGACTATTCAGTCTGTGGAAGCCCCCATATACTTACCTAAATAGGAGGAAGTGGACACTAGAGCTCCCACTTCTCCTGAGGAGCAGACCACTCCCATCTCTTCAAGGATTAGTGTTGAGGTTCCTCATGCTCAGCCTGATGAGCTCATTAGCCAAACTTCCTTAAGCCATCACTTTGAGTCTCAACAATCAAGTGATCAAACTTCAGGGGACAGCTACCATCCCTAGCCTATAGATCTTAACCAACCAATCCCCAACCTTGATTTCTACACTGATGAAGATCTAGGTTTTAGTGAGTACCATGATTCTCTCTTCTTTTCCCCTACTCAAAGAAGGTTGAGTGCTTCTGAGGCTCATATTTCTAGCCCCCATCAGTCACCTACTACCGAGGTGGACACTTTTAAACCTGTTCAGGATATCTATATGGAAGAGGCTCTCACCTTTGAAAGTGATTACATAATTAAGACCTCAACCATGGCAACTCATCCCACTGACATCTCAACTGAGATTTCCAGTAAGCAGAGGAAATCCAGCAGCCAAGAACCTAAAGTTGGTGGTGAGAGTGAGGACTTTGGTCTAATCATCTCATCCCCCAATAAGTCTTCTGATAAAGATGAGGGGATCCTAAGACTAAAGGTGCAACAACTATCTACAACATGCACCTATTTAGTCTCCAAGGTTGGTCACCTTGAATCTCAAGTGACTACCTTGCAGAACAGGGTCAATGATCAGCAACTTAAGATTTCATATCTTAAGGAAAAACTAGATGGGAGACCTTTAAGAAGACCTCAACCAGAAACACAAGAACCTGTGGAGGTGATTGACCTAACTCCTAGCTCACCTATGCAAGTGGGTGATGCTACCAAAAATGGGGAGAAAGTCATTACTACCATAGAACCTAGGAGTTCTTCAGGGAGTATGGACACTGAGGACTCACCATCCTCACTTGCAATTGTGCCTGCTCAACAACTTCCTCAAGTTCACATTATTGAGTACTCTATAGACTCCTTGTTACAGAGTCTGTATGAGGAAGGGATACCAAGGGTAATGTCATCTCCATCAACTTTCAAGCATATCATTGGATGGAGGTATGACAGCAACAGGAGAGCCTTGATCATCATGAAAGTTCAAGGGCAGTAAGAGATCTTCAATTTTCAGACCTTGAACTATTATGATAGTCTGGATCTAGTCAGCATGCCACTTGTCAATCCAAGCAAATCAAAACAAACTGACAAGTTGGTTCATAGAATCCAAGACAGGATCACTGTAGAGATCAACATTAGAAGAAGAATGTGGGAATCAGGTAATGTCATCGGTCAACTGGATGTTGAGGCAGACCCTAAGATTAACTTCATTGGGGAAACCTTGACTGAAGGCCTAGTGACAGGACCTGAGAGCCCAGTCTTATCTCCAACAACTGGTGTTGTGATCAATGCCCTTTTTGAGACACCTGCTAGTGAAGGTGATTCTCAACCTCTCTCTGGGCAGAGCTTAGAAGCTACATCAAGCAATGAAGACCAAAGCTCTCTCCACCCTGAGCCATAGAGGTCTGTGAGTGATAAAGGGAAAAGAAAGATGACATCTGAGGAGATTGAGGAGGAGGAGAGAGAGGGAAAGGAGGCTGAGGGGAGAAAGTTCCTTTGATGGGTCTTCAAGACTCATGGAGTCTACTATCAAGGCTGCCCCCAAACCTGATACTTAGAATGATGAGTTGAGGGCAGTCAAGATAAACTATCTGCAGACAAGGAACTATGACATAGACATTGTCATTTCTCTCCTCTTAGAAAGTTAAATGAACTAGTTGACCTGGAAAGGTCAAGGGAGAAGAAGGAGGCAGATGATGCAGAGCTTCTAGTACAAGTCAAAGAAGAGAGAAGAAAGAAAAGACTGTACAAGCATATGCCTACCCTCTCCCCAGTTCAAGAAAGTCCTGCATAAGAGGATGTGGTTCAAAAAGAACCTCAGGTAGACAAAGAAGAAGATAGGATCAAGATGATCAACTACCTGAGTGCCACAGGACTTTATCAGGCAGAAGCACTTCTTCCCTTGTCCTATGACTATGTTGAGTTTGAGTATTTAAAACAACTTGAACTTAAGAAAGACATCATCCAAAAGAGCATGAAGAAGTCTACTAACAGGCAGAGGATGATGAGCTTCTCAAAGCTATATGGATTCTCTGGAAGGAGACTTGGCCCCATTTCTCTATCCACTATGGATGAGCACATCAGGGTGATCAAGTAGAAGATCAAAAGTGGAGAGCCCATTGACTTACACTCCCCTCCAAGTCAAGCCCCACCTGAAATGGAGGTTAAGGTTGAACAACCAGAGACAACACAACCTGGACCTCCTGCTGAATCTCACCAAGCTTCATCTTCTGATCCACAGGAGGGTCAACCTCCCTCTCCTTCTGAGGCTGAGAGAAAGGAAGTCCAAACTGAGAAAGATAATGAAGCTAAATCTGGTACTACATGCTAGTATTCTTAGTTAAAACCTGTAAAGAGAAAGAAAAGGATGGCTTCTAAACCAAAGCCAAAGAAGAAGAAGACTGCACCCTCTTCTAAACCCTAGGATGAGTCAGAACATCCTGAGGATGTGCAGCCAGAGGATGCTACATCAATTCCAACTCAAACAGTTCCTCTAGCATCAGGAAGACCCATCTATTCTTGGACATACACCACAAATCCAGAAAGATGGCATGTCATTAGAGATCAAGGCACTGAAGACATTTACACTTGGCAAGATATGTTTCAGTTGCCTCTACATGACCTCTTTGACATGAGAAGACATTTTGAGAGTCTGAAGGATCCTAATCAACTTATGAAGAAAGGAATGATGATCATCCTAATGAGGACTATTGATATCCAAAGTCTACAAAGTGTTTTGGTAGCATCAGCCTAGGGGGAGTTTGTAGAGATTAATGTAGAGGCTGATGCAACCTAAACATCCAAAGTCTATCCTGCATACTGCACAAGTGCATTGAAGAAGAATGCTTAGGAAGTTTCACACATGCAACATAAATATTTTAAGTGTGAAATCTTCCGAAGCCAAGACCAATATCTTCCGAAGCCAAAGATGAAGTCTTCCGTAGCCTCAGAGACAAAGTCTTCCGAAGCTTCAACACAATGAAGACAGATTTCTTCCGAAGACGTTTGACACATGCTTTATCTGATGTATTGTTCCATAAAGCTGGACACCTTTCCTCTGCATCTCTGTAAAGTCGCCAACTTACATGAGTTGGTGAAAAGGTCCATGCTTTTGGTAACTGTACATTGAGGTCTTGAGTCTGTAACTTTGTACTTCATGCACTTTATCTTTTTTGTAATAGATAAGGATGTGAGCTATGGCATGTCATAGTCACTAGTCAAAAGGCAATCTACCTTTTGACTCTACAATTGATTTTGTTTTGTGACTAGTCAATTGTATCCAGCTGGCTTTCAAAGTATAGCCGGCTATAGGATGTAGTATAAGTATTCCTTTTTCTAGTATCTTTCCTATATGCTTGTAACACTTTTAATAGAACTTGAGAAAGCAATATACTGCATCCTTGAAAACCAAACACTTGTGTTCTCTTGTTTTGTCTCTTACTTATTACTTGTGTTCTTAGTATCAAAGTTGTGGTAAATCCAGTCTTACTGTTTGATTAAGTTTGGTTAATCTCCTCTTTATGTTATTGTGTTGTAAGTGACCCCCTTCACCGGTCCTGCAATAAGAAAGCTTGGATGTTCAAGAGTCAAAGGTGATATCCTAAAGGATAAAAAGAAACAAAAACTTGAGGTCGGAATTCATTACAAGAAGTTAGGCCAATTAGAGAATGCCAAAAAGTGAAAGGTAGATTTAAAAAGTATTATTGCACCAATTTTAGATCTTGGACAGAATGTTCGTTACGTGTTTGAATAGGTTTCAAAAGTAGAAAACGGTTTCATATAATTAAAAAATTTATAATTGACTAGTTCAGAGGCTTCCGGACAACTTTTATTTAGAAACATTTATATAAAAAGACCCGTAATTAAGTCAAAACAGTAGCACAAGACAGAAGGTGCTGAAATACGCACTTATTTTGTGAAGGCTATTATTGAGTCGCCCAATTGATTTGGAAGACGTATAAACTTTCATTGAAAGGGAATTCAATAATTTATATTCGAGTCTGAGTTTACTCAAATTTAGGCTTTATGATCAAGTTATGGTCAGTTAAAGTCAGATTATATTATGTCAAAATTATAGTAAGGCGCTTATGTGTACTTTTAAAATTGTTAAAGCATGAAACGGGTTAGAACAAATTTATTATGTCGATATATGATATATTAGACTTCATTTGAGTTATATAATAATATTCCAAGACTTTTTCATAGCCATCACTTAGGGAAATAATTGTGTGAAATTACCGAATGTGGCGGCATAGCTGTCCATATGCAACGGGATTCTTTGCTTACGTTAGCTTGATTTAAGAATATTAGTGATTATTATAAGGTTAGTGAATGTTTGAAGGTTAATGATCAAATGATAATGATCAAAATTAAAAGAAATGTAGTAGAAGAAAGTGTTGGATCAAGAAGAAGGCTGGTGCAACCAAAACCAAATCACTTAGACTCTTTTGGTGTAACTAACAAAAGGCAAAAGAAATGTAGTAGAAGAAAGTGTTGGATCAAGAAGAAGGCTGGTGCAACCAAAACCAAATCACTTAGACTATTTTGGTGTAACTAACAAAAGGCTTCCGAAGCCAAGTGTGGAACTTCGGATGGAAATAGATTTCTTACGAAGACAAAGTGAAAGATCAACTTCCGAAGACAAAATCTACTTCCAAAGTCAAAGTACTCACTTCCGAAGATCAAGTCTGAGAAGAAAATATCATAAGACAACTTCCGAAGTATGAAGAAAAGAAGAAGTCCGCAAGCCTCGGAAAAAGTAGCCTCTTCCAAAGTATTAGTGGCTTCGAAAGAACTTATTCTTCCAAAGCCAACTACCCTTCGGAAGACACTGCAATGAACCAGTGGACATAAGTATGGTGTCTTTGACACTCCGCTGCAAACCTCTGATATACTACATGACACTTTCTCAAAAGCCATGTAGTTGACCATACTTTATTCCACTATTTACCTTTATTAGATAGCACAGTTGCCAACTTTAGTTGGTGAAAAAGGTAGTCACGGACATCTCATGACTATCGTATCTTAGATAAGACATTATCTAAGATACCTTAAACTATAGCTTTGTAGTATTTGCTTTAGTTAGAGGATTCCAGCTGGTATCAAAGTGTATTCGGCTGTAGGTAGTATTATATATAGTTTCTTATTGTAACTCATGTCACATGCTTGTAAGAGTCTTGTAACACTTTGAGTTGAGAAGCAATATATTCAAGTACCTTTAAAATTATCTTTCTATGTTCATTGTTACTTATTATATTATTATCTACTCTTAGAGACTCTGCTTCATCCGAGTGTAGTTTAAGTGAGTTTAAGAGAAAAACCAAGTGTTTAGTGAGATAAACCGATCCTGCAATTGGTATCAGAGCTTTTTAGGCTCTTGATTGTGAGATCTTACCATCCAAATATACTTGTTTTTCACTCCTCCTTACAACTCACTCAAAATGGCCCTCAACAAATCTGAAGTAGAGATAGGAACCATGACTAAAGCTCCCATCATTACGCCTGAAAACTTCAGGTCATGGAGTAGACACATGGAAGGATTCATCCGGTATCAAGACATTAAAATATGGACATCCATTGTGAATGGCCTGTATAAACCCAAGGTGGCTGCACCTGGGGGAAACGATGCTATGATAGAGAAGGCCGTTGAAGACTACTATGATGAGGACCAAAAGAAGATGGACGTTGACAACAATGCAATGACTATTCTGATGACTGCAATACCCAACTCCATCATGGTGGGGTTTGAGCATTGCAAGTCAGCCAAAGAACTATTTGATGCACTTGCTCAAATGTACACCAGCTCAAATGAATCCAAGAAGGACTCACTGAAGCAACAGTTTGAGAACTTCACCTACATTACTGGAGAGACCCTCAGCCAGCAATACTTCAGGTACATGGATCTCATTTCTTCCTTTCAGTCTGTGGGAATTACTTCTGAACTTAGAGACCTCACAAGAAAGTTCATGAGTGCACTCCCTAATGAGTGGACGTTCTACTGTGTCTCTATCAAGAGAACAAAAATATGAACACCCTCACAATGACTGAGCTCTATGGCATACTTGATGGATACCGCCTGGAGATGGAGAGCAAGAGAGGCCATCAGACAAGCAGACCCATGAGTCTTCCTGCTAGCAACTCCTTGATGGTTGTTGAAGGCTCAGGACCCACACAACCTCAACAGTTCCTGACATACACACAACAGCCATCCTGCTCATCTGGACCATACATTATATTTCCTGAGACTCCCAGGTCTCATCAAGCTCAGCATGGTCCCTTTCAGGACAACTATGCCTATGTTTCAAGAAATATACACTCTAGTGATTTTAAGTACTGCTTTAATGATCTAGAGTGCTTCAGTCCAGATAATTTAGAATATGTGGACATTGTCCAACAAATGGCTCTTTTAACTTACAGAGCAAAGAAGTTCTTCAAGAGAACTAGAAGGCAGTTTCCCTAGAACCCAACCAACAACAAATTTGGGTTTGACAAAACAAAGGCCAAATGTTACAACTGTAACCAACTTTGTCATTTTGCAAGGGAATGCAAGGCTCTTAAGTCAAATCCGGGAACCCCACAAGCCTCCACACATCCCTTTACATCAAAGCCCTTTGGAAAGTCAACTAAGACAACTGCAATGGCTTAAGAAGTTAACTGGAGCTTTATGGTGCAAGATGTGACTCCTGCATAAGCACTCATGGTAGGATCAGACGACAACAAGGGACATCCATATGACAAGAATAATAATATTTGGATTGTGGATAGTGGATGCTTCAGGCACATGACAGGGAATAGATCTCTCCTTCGACAATTTCAACATTATGATGGAGGTCCCGTCCAGTTTGGAGGTGAGGCTGGAGGATATATTTCTAGCAAAGGAAGTATAACCAATGAAAAGTTAAAAGTTGACAAAGCTCATTTTTCAAACAGCTTGAACACAATCTATTAAGTATTTCTCAGTTCTGTGATAAAAAACATCAAATGCTTTTCACAGAACATGAGTGCATTATCCTCAAACCAGGGATGACAATTCCTCCGGAATTGATACTTCTTTGATCTCCCAAGAAAGGGGATATGTACAAGCTAGATATGAACAATGCTTCCCCAATGGGTGAAATATCATGCTTTATTTCCAAAGCTGATGGTGATGAGTCAACACAATGGCATAAATGAATGTGTCATGTAAATTTTAAGATAATGAATAAATTGGCTAAAAATAACTTGGTGGGAAGCAACACAGGGCATCTCAGAAATCCAAAGTTGTTAACTCTATCACCACTCCATTATACTTATTGCACATGGATCTATTTGGTCCCACAATTATAATGAGCATTAGAAGGAAATCATACTGCCTTGTGATTGTTGATGATTTTACAAGATTTAAATGGATATTCTTTTTAAGATCTAAAAATGAAATTGTTGAAACACTAAAATCTTTTATTCTAAAAATAGAAAATCAAATTGCTCACAAGGTTAAGATAATTAGAAGTGATCAAGGGACTGAGTTTAAGAACTTTGTTCTTGACTCATTCTGTAACTCTAAAGGGATTGCCAGACAATATGGTTCTCCCATAACTCCTCAACAAAATGGTGTTGCTGAGAGGAGGAACATGACACTTATTGAGGCTGCTCGAACTATGTTAGCTGATTCCAAACTACCTCTAACATTCTGGGCAGAGGCAGTCAACATTGCATGCTATGTGCAGAACATAATTCTTGTAGTTAAGCCACACGGAAAAACCCCTTATGAGCTATGAAACAAGAGGCCACCGTTCATTGGCTATCTTAGGTCCTTTGGCAGCAGGTGTACCATACTTAACACAAAGGACAATTCGGAAAATTTTCTGAAAAGTCAAATGATGCTATCTTTGTTGGATACTCTTCTAGCTCTAAAGCTTATGGAGTATACAATATCAAGAATCAACAATTTGAGGAATCATCCAACATAGTTGTTAATAAGCACACTCCTTGTGTTAGGGGGAATGGACCTGATCATATTTTTTATTTAGAATTGTTTCCAAACTATTGTAAATCATATTGTGAGAATGTTTCAGCTGGAACAGGTACTCAAGAAAATTCAGAAGATACCCAATTGTTTGAGTTACCCAGACCTATTCCAAGTTCTCCAAGAGCTACAACAAATCAAGC
>BJCM01270660.1:2457-12870 GCA_018326385.1 Flaveria bidentis
TATTAATAATAACTAATAATTTATATTTTTATTTATTTTAAAAAGTAAATTACATGGATGGCTCTTGTAGTTTGGTCAAAATTTTGGAATTGATAATTAAGTCTTTAAAATTTCAAATATAGTCTCTAACTTTATATTTATCTTTCATCAATGGTTCTTATTATGTTAGTTCAGTTACTGATGTTAATTTTTTCTAAATGATTATTTTACCTACAATATTTATCTATGTAATTTACTTTTTATTTAAATAAAATATTTCTAAAAATATCATTTTTAGAATGTTTAGGTTTTAAACTTTTCTCAAAAAATTTGATATTCTAAAATATCTCTCTTAAAACTTTTTGATTTTTAAAGGTACCTTTTAAAAGCATTATTGTCTTTCTTAAAATCATTCAATTTTTAAATGTAATTTTTATTTATTTACTAAATATTATTTTTAAAACTATTTGTTTATTGAACATTTTAAAAATATAAAAAAATATTGTTTGATAATGAATTTCTTTTAAAAAAGATGTATAAATTAGTGATTGGTTTTTAAAGATACTGTAAAAAATAGATGGTTTAAGAAAAAACTTTAGAAAACCAAAAAGTTTTATGAAAACGTTTTAAATATTAAATGGTTTTAAGAATAACATTTATAAAACAGACAATCTAACACATTAAAAAGAAAACATTTAATAAAAAATGTTATTAAAAATTTATTCATGTATTTAAACATATTTTATTATATAATAAAGATATTAATAATGAAATATTCCAAATTTAAAAAAATAAAAAAGATTGGAAAAATAAGAATATAAAGCTTTCCTTAATAACAATAATACTATATTTTAAATGGTAAGTAAGATAAATGTTTGATGCGGGTAAAATGTCATTTTTATAATATTTAACATTATTAACTGTTGACTAACAGAAATTGGGACCACAGATGAAAAAAATAAAATATTAGGGATCATATTCATAATTTTTAAACTTTAAGGATCAAACACAAATTTTTAACAAAATATAAGAATCATATGTGTAATTTACTATATTTTAAATATAAATTTTGCAACTCGTGTAACACACGGGGTGGTTAGGCTAGTATACTATATAATAACAATAAAATAACGTTACTAATAGCAACTTGCAACGATAGAAACATTGAAAAATGCTAGAAATAAAAACTTCCCCCGAATATATCTCATTGCAACTTGCAAGTTCTTTGTTGTTGTTTGAACTTTGTCAAAGTAATCTCTCCATAGGGTTTTCATTTACTTATGGCTTCCAACTTTGATGAATTTTATAATTGTTTCCTCTAGATCAATAATCTCTTGTTCGATTTCATCTTTGGGGATCACGAAGGTATCAAACTCACTATAGTTTTTTCTTTATTTATATATTTAAATCGCGTATTATTTCTTTTTAATTTGTTATTGATTCGTGCAGATTTGATTGGTTAGTTTTGATCTTCATTCTTATCCGTAGACATTTGGAGTTCGTACGTTTTCTGATTTCTTGTTAGACGATAGATTTAGTTCAATCTGAAGTTCTAATCAGTTGAGTTTTGGATTGTTCGATGACTTCTTTGATGATTGAGTATCTTACCGAAGCAATTTGGGTTAAGAAAACAGAAAGTTGATAGTTGAGTTGAGTTGATTTGAGTTAGGGTTCTTGTGATTCGAGTGCATGTTTTTGGAATTGGATACTTTTTGGAATTGCCCTAGGTTTTAGGTCAGCTTACAGTTGAATCTGATTCTTCTATAGTTCTATTCGGATTGTGTGTATCTGGTTGTTGATTGTCATTTTGGTTTAATCTGTTATATCACGAGTCACCATTATAATCTTTGAAGGTAGCAAGTATGTTTTCGAAACCCTAGATTTATGTTTATTGTTTAAGCTATTTTTAGCATAGTCAATTACAAGCATTTGGATTTCTTAGGCACCATTTTTCATGAACTTCACAGCTACTTTATTTGAAACCTAGAGTTTGTGACATCTACTGTTTAAATATCTATGTAGGAATAGAGCTCATCACCATTGAATGCAGTTTGTTTTTCGGGAATGGATGAATTAGTGGATGGTGAAGCAACTTCGGTTAACGGCATTGACAGTCAACGGTTCCTGACCAAAGAGAGTGGGTTCTCAATCGAGCATGGAAGCTCAAATATGCAGGAAATGCTTATACCTGGTGATATTAACATTCAGGAGAACGAAGTGGGCTTGCATTTAGATGATTTCAAAGGAAAGAATGTTGCCAGGGTTGACACATCAGAGCATGCATGCAGCAGCCCTCGTAGAGTGGATGAAGCAGGGACGATGGTTGAGGAATTAACAGTAAGAAATTATAACAGGGGGAACTTGGAGAAAGGTGCTTCAAGCACAAAAGACAAAATGCATAGTTCACATAACATTTGGCACGCTTTCTTTCCGGATGAAATGCATAATCTACATAAACACCAAACTGAAAATCAAAAAAATACAGTGGACCAATCACAGCATGAGGACAAGCAATCTGCTTCATCCAATACATTGTTATCTTCCAGTGGGATTCGAACAAAGATTCTTTCTCAATCAGGGTTTTCTCGGTATTTTGTGAAAAATACATTGAAGGGGAAAGGGGTCATATGCAGTGGCCCAGGACCAGATCGTGATGCTCTTCGTCATATTCATGGTCAGAATCATCCAAAGGCTGCTTTGGTTAATTTTAATTCAGCACCTGATTCAAGCAAGGAAACTACTGTTAACGAAGGTTTGAGTCTGAGAGAATGGCTTAAAGCTGGTCAGAACAAGGTAGACAAATCAAAGAACATGTATATATTCAAGCAGATTTTAGATCTGGTGGATTCATCTCATTCTCGTGGAGAAGCTTTGCAAGCCTTACGCCCATCATGCTTCAAGTTGACACCACTAAACCAAGTTTTGTACACTGGTTCACCTATTATCGGGAGCAAAGAATTCTGCAATTTGGAAAAGAGTGGTGATAAGAAGAGAGATTTGGAGCACAGTCATCTTGTTAGTGCTAGCCAAAGCTCAAAAAGAAGAAAGCAGGGGACCTCGTTTCGTAGGTGGCCTCAGTTTGCAGCACATTCTGGTTTCAAGGACTCTGGGTATGGATTTAATGAACAGAATATTCATACAAGAGATAATACATATACGATTCGAAACATGTCCAACAGCCAGCATGTATTTGCTACATCCCAAATGGTGTCGAACTGTGACGATGATCCACTTGAAGAGCAGTGGTATGCCAGTCCAGAGGCTTCTGGAGGGAGTTGCTCTACATTGTCTTCAAATATCTATTCTCTGGGCGTTCTTCTATTTGAGGTGCACATTGTGTTTCATTGTAGCTTTTTTCCCTCTTTTTTACAATCATCAATATAAATATACTGTGCATTCGGGGTGGTTATAGTGTTTAGATAGAAAGATGCCTGCTTGCAACTTATGTGGTGGTTTCTTGATTTTCAGCTACTTGGATCATTTGAATCAGCTATAACCCATTCTATTGCGATGATGGACCTACGCCAGAGGATCCTTCCTCCTAGTTACCTGTCAGAGAACCCTAAGGAAGCTGGATTCTGTCTTTGGCTGCTTCATCCTGAGCCGTCATTACGCCCAAAAACTAGGTATTGTTTGAATTATAGCTGGGGTGATATCTTTTGCTCTCATATATGACTATTGCCACATGTCCCTGTATCTATTGTACTTCACCTGTAATGTAAAATTCTTATGACATTAGTACTAATCAAGTGCATAATCAAAGTCTGGAAAAGTAGTTATTGTAATGTATGTTTAATGTTGCATGCCCCTTTCCTTTATGATTTTTAAACGCTCCCTTATTTTTAACCTAACATACATGTATCATCTTTTAAAAGGGACATCCTACAGTCCGAGCTTATAAACGGAATACAACAATCATCCATGAAACAGCTGTCAACATCCATTGATCAAGAAGATGCTGAATCAGATTTGATGTTGCATTTTCTTGTATCTCTAAAAGAACAAAAGCAGACAGGCGCCACAAAACTAATTGAAGATATAAAAAGCTTAGAATCCGACATTTTAGAGATTGAGTCAAGACAACCAAATAAAACTACGGGGAATAAACTAAAATCATCTACATTTTCTAGTCCAGGTGGATCACGATTAATAAACAACATAAATCATCTTGAACACACTTACTTTTCAGTGAGGTCCACAATAGGGAATCCTGACAATGATATGAAGGAATTTGGGGAGCATGAAGTCTTATCGAGTCGGGAAAATAATATTGCGACAAAAAAGATGGTAGCAGATAAAAAGTCAGTAGATCGCCTTGGGGTCTTTTTTAATGGACTGTGCAAATATTCTCGTTATAGTAAGTTTGAAGTACGGAGTATTTTAAGGAATGGTGATTTCAGTAGTATGGGAAATGTTATATGTTCACTTGGTTTTGACCGAGACGAGGATTATTTTGCAACCGCTGGGGTGTCGAAAAAGATAAAAGTATATGATTATCATGCATTATTGAACGACTCTGTTGACATTCATTATCCAGCTGTTGAGATGTCAAACAAATCAAGACTTAGTTCTATATGTTGGAATAGTTATATTAGGAACTATCTGGCTTCGGCAGACTATGATGGTGTGATCAAGGTTAGTACTTTCATACTTTCAATAATTAAATGCATAAATATGAACCAGGGCTATCTTTGATTTAAAAAGCCCGGCCTCTATTAATAAGTCACGTGCAAATAGGCATTGAGGGATTTGCTATAATGTGGTATCAACTATCAAGTACCCTGTCATAAGATATTACCACACATTTCCTTTGGTTTGATCCCCAGACCCTACTAGGGGAATTGCTGGGTATGTTTGTTTGTTTCTTTTGGTTTGATAAACAAGATGCCAATGGTTATTGCTTCTGGGTAACCTTGTTTTCACTGTCCCATGAAATCTGCTACGTTTGACTTGCCACATAGTTTAAATAGCTAGTCAACTGTTGGGTTTGCACTTAGGAGGTTTGCTTCAAAGTGTAATCTGTATCATTTACATAATTCGATAAGCACTCGATCTCCATCATGTACATAAATAGTGAACTGCATCTTCAAAGTGCAACCCACCCCTAAACAAACTGGTTTTGGGTAACATTGATTTTGAAACATTGTGTAAGGTGTCAGTCCACAATTACCTTTTCACTGCTTAACAGTGATTAATAAAGATTGCTAAAGTAATTTTGGAATACAATGTTTCCCTGCTTTTCCCTGTTGAGAGAACATGCACACATTAGATTAAGTTTAAAAATCCATTACCTTTAAGGCTAAAGCACTTCATATGGTCTTTTAACTGATTATTTTATAATGTTTCTTGCATACTTATGTTGCTCGGCCCAGATATGGGATGCTGGAACTGGTGAGGCAGTTTCTCATCATATTGAACATGAAAGGAGGGCATGGTCTGTTGACTTTTCTCGAGTTGACCCTATAAAGTTGGCCAGTGGAAGTGATGATTGTTCTGTGAAATTATGGAGCATTAATGAGGTAAGCTTCTTTCCATTCAATTAGAATTTAAGCTTCTATGCTACATTTTTATTCTAAATCAAAATTGTTTCTTAAAAGCTAGTCATGTACTTTGCAATCTGTAATATCTCATGAACATTACTACATTTCCTTAGCTATTGTTCCCCATTATCATTGTAATAAATAGATAGATAGTACTAGTTAGGTTCTTTGCAGGGTATTTAACATATCTGATAATTATTGAATCATTTAACGTTGACTATATATGTTACATAGCTCATACTTCTAGTATTGGTTAAAAGGGTTATTGCATAAAAAGGTACCTACTTTGATACGATTTATGTTTAAGGTAACCATCTTTATCTTCACCCAAAACTTGAACTTAAATCATGCTTATGTGTCACCCAAAAACCATTCACCTGCTGACATGGTTAACAATTACCTTTAATTATGCTTTTTGAAAGTTGGTTGCCTTTTCATGCAATAACCCCTATGTAAATTGATATCCAGACATATACTGAACTGGTTAGAAGTTTGCTTTACGTGTTATTCCTCCAGTATGTTTCTATCCAATAATCCAAGTCAATATTCTACGTAAGTTACTCAAGTAATTAAAGTTTCCTTTTTTCATGCAGAAAAAGAGCATAGAGAGAATCAAAACAGTTGCGAATGTCTGTTGTGTTCAGTTTTCGCCTTACTCCACTCATTTATTGTCTTTTGGATCAGCTGATTATAGAACTTATTGCTATGATCTAAGAAATGTTTCCACACCCTTGTGTATATTATCTGGCCATGACAGAGCTGTTAGTTATGTCAAATTCTTGGATTCTGGGACCCTCATTTCAGCATCCACTGACAGCACATTAAAACTTTGGGACCTCAACAAAACTGATTTTGGTTGCTTATCAACCAGAAGTTGCATCTTAACCTTTAAAGGCCATACTAATGAGAAGGTATGTTACTCTATTTTGCTGCACTATTATTTCATTTACGACATGACTTATGAGTTTTGTGACTTTCAGAATTTTGTTGGGTTATCTGTTGCTGATGGATACATCGCATGTGGTTCAGAAACCAATGAGGTACCCCCCCACCCCTAATCATTATATATTAGTTGTTTGGACCTAAGAAAATAAGAGAGTATTGTATTCCTTAACGATGTCTGTGTGCAGGTGTTTGCTTATTATAGATCATTACCCATGCCTATCACTTCCCACAAGTTTGGATCTATTGATCCCGTTTCGGGTAAAGAGACTGAAAATGACAGCAATCATTTTGTTTCAAGTGTCTGCTGGAGGCAAAAATCAGACATGGTGGTTGCAGCCAGCTCCACTGGATGTCTGAAACTATTGCAAATGGTCTAAAAAAGGTTGACTTTTTTCCGCGTTGACTTCGATTTAGTGGTAGCTTGTACATCTCAAAATCCTTAAGTTTCACCTGAAATGTTAATATGTTACTTGTATATTGTGATGAGGTATAGAATCTCAAAATTGTTAAGCGCTGTTGTCAAATAATAATATGTACAGTTCCCAGGTGATAGGTTAATAATTCATTTTGCCAATGCTATCTTTCGAGATGATTTTTGCTATATATCTGGTCTCCTCCCATGCCACGTTAAGTGGCTGGTAAGGCAAAATAAGTAAATGGACCTAAGTAGAAGCTTCATGTATGTAAACATTGTAACTATGGTGCAGATGACCTGGCAATAGATGATGTCATGTCACCACTCTGAAAATCTACTCAGGTGCAGCCACATGGCTAATGGGTCCCCTCTGCGTAGGAGCAAATGGGCTCAATGGAGAAGATAATGGTGAACTGCATCTACTGAATGATTGGGCAGATGAACCTGCTTGGCAACTGTTGTCAAGTCTCATAGGTTAGCATAATATTTTCCAATTTTTTAGCAACCGTGAATTTGGACATTAAAGAAAACAAAGAGAAACCATAACATGCTTTTCATTTTCTTGCTTTTTACACAGGTTTCTTCTCTGGAATCTTGGTCTCCAAACTATTTGTCTCTATATTAGTTGTTCACGTGCTTTAATCTTGCCATTTGGATTCTTACTTCGGAAATCTACATGTTCTTTCTCCATTTGCCAGTAAGCTATTGATTTTCTGCTATCCTTTATGGTTTCATTAATGTGACATCTAGGATTCTTTTCTTCAAAAGTTCAAAATCTTTGATCTTTTTATTATCTTCTTTTCTATGTGATCGGCTTGCAGAAATATTCAAAGAGAAATTTAGAAATAATTTCTTGATCGAGCATCAAAAACTACAGATCTTTGGTCAGCAGATGTCTTAAACCGAGCTGTTGTCACTAATGTTTGGAAAACATCATCTGTCAAGGTTGGATGATCATCTAATGGGTAAGGTTTGTGCAACATATCCAGGTTTTTGTACTTTGATTATACAAAGTTTGTCATGTAAATGAATTTTGTGTATTCATTTTATTTTCTTGTATTATGTCTTAGAAATTTATGGAACCAACTGAAACTTATATGTTGGCGGAATTTTGTGGTACTTACTTTTCCTTTGTGTATATTTTTTTTCATTTGACATTTAATACCATATATTTGTCATTTAATACTTATTGATGTAAGCTAATGACATTGGTGATTGGTAGTGCTGTAAGTTTAAATCCTTATAAAGTATAAAGTTTGGTGGAGTTAGAAGAAATGTTGATGTTTAAAAAACAACTTAGAGTTAAAAGAGACTGTTTTTCAGAGAGTGCAATTGTAGTTTTGTGATGAAGAATTTCCATAATTTATTAGCATTATCTTTATTTAAAGAAAAGATATCAATTTCTTTCAATATTCTGCAAATAATGAGTTATGTGAAGACATTAATATGCCGCCTTTGTCCCCCAAGACCCAACACAAACCATTGGTACTTCACATGAACTTTATCATGTATCATGGGTGGGGTTTTTTTTTACGTGAAAGTTATGATCACCACTCACTTGTTAGAAATATTTGAAGGCATTACTTTCTTTCGAACGGCAAAAAAAGATTTATTAATCAAATTGGCTTCTAGTAAGGAGCTAAAGCCATTGAGTACACAGCACAACTTCAATTCAATACGGTGAGCTATGTTGTGCTTCGCTTACATTCATATGTAGGACGCCATATTTATCTTAGGCTAAGTGGAGTGGAGGTGGGGTACGGATGGTACCATGACAGTATCTAAAGAGAACACTAATCTCTTTAGGTATCGAAAAAAGACGAGTTTCATAAGTTGTGTATGATGATGTGGAGTGTGAGAACAAAAAAATGTTGCGGGAAAGAAGCTAAGGAAGATGCAAGAATATTATTCTTGAGCAGTTCCTAATATTATTATTAATAATATAATGTAGGTCGGTACAAAAATGTCATGAAAGTTGTTTTCTTGGTAATTCTTAAGTGTTTATATAAATTTATTTTGTAATAGCAACAGAAAGGAATTATCAAAATATTATAAAAGTTGTTTTCATGAACTTAGTGTGCGCCTCAAATTCATAAATAGACGATTTTTCATCAAGTTCATAATTGGATGATTTTCTCTATGTATGTCTTACTTTATAGATAATCTAACTTGAGAATTCTAAATTCTAGTTTAAATTAGCAAAAACGAAATGGACTAATATTTATAAGACTTGTAATATTCTATATTTAAGTGACTTGTATAAAATAACGGGAGATGTGATATAGTTAATAAATAATATGATAAATCACTCTCCCGTTTAATATAAATATGTGTACAGAAGTGTGTTCAAACCGAAACTGCATATATTATTATTGTTTATAACAGTAACACATGAGAGAGTAATTTAATATAAATATGTGTACAGAATCACACATGAACACACACAGAGAAAGAGCAGAAAGAGAGAATCCCAATATTTAAAATGGTACACCAATTAAAGTCACTAGAATATCATGATATTATAAATTTTGTAAATATAAACTTGATTTTGTTTTAATCATTTAGGCCAAAGTTTTGCAATTCTACTTCAAAGTTAAGGTACCTTTAAAGTTAGACGCTTGTGTGGGCCCGCATAAAATAATTAAAGAAACAAATATTCCTATAAATATAAAGTTCAATTCTAAATTCCTTATACTATATATTTAAATTAAATATATCGAAACGAATTAACATAAACATTTAAATTGTAAAAATATGAAGGGGGAGAATGTGACATCCGTCACCAAAAGGTCCGTCTATTGACGTATTTCCGTCATCTTTTCGTTAATCGGTCATTCCTCACCTTTATGAATTACCTGTGTGGTTACGCTTATGCTTTTGTCATTACGTTACTGTCATTTTAAACCTTTACCCATATTACTATCATCACCATAAAAGACACCATTATATATATATTATTATTATAAATAAAACCATTTTCAAGTTACAAAAACCATTAATTACATTTTTGTCATTAATATAACGAGTCTAACTAAGGTCGTTTTCAACCGAAACGAATTTGGAAACCCGAGGGTTAAGATCGGGGACTAAACGTGTCACTTTGCGAAACTAGGGCTGGGTATAAATACCCCATACCAGCCCTAGCATCCACCTTCTTCATTTTCTACATCTTCTTCATCATCTTCTTCTTCACTTTTCTCTACCAATTGAGCACCAAATTCTACCCCGTTTCTTGCGTTTTCACCGGCCCAGCCTCGACTACAACTGTGGCAACTTGTTCCTAGCAGGTAGACGACCTTGGTCGTCCTTTCCTCGCTCGTTTACTTCTGCGATTTTAGGGTTTCGGGTGTTCGGGTTCAACCCGAGCACATGAGGTCGTGTGGGCTTGTGTGTTGTGTTTCTGAGTGTGCTTCTTGCTTAAACATGTTAGGATATTGATTCTGGAAGTCCCTGGAGTCTAAAACGCGTGCACGGAACGGCCGGAGGCTGTTCTGCACTCGGCAGTCGCGATTCTGCTGTTCTGCGCGACTGGAA
>BJCM01270662.1:0-37922 GCA_018326385.1 Flaveria bidentis
AACACACACACATACACATATATATATATATATATGTGTGTGTGTGTGTGTGTATATATATGTGACAACGGACCTCTAGGTCATAATTCTAACATTATCATCCTGCATCATTACCCATTCAATTAATATTAATGTTAATATCATTTTTATTTTCTCTCTTTCAAGTTAATTGACTTCGGTACTATTTTCTCTCTTTCAAGTTAATTGACTTGCCTTGGTTTGGAATCTAGTAAGTGAAATTGAGAAAATGCAAAAGGCTAACCCGACATTTATATGTATATGTTCAACCGCATTTGTTAATGTGGATGAGGAAATCAACATCCGCATTTCCTCCTGGGTCAGGAACATTTGGTAATGCGGATGAGCAATCCTTCAACCGCATCTCCTCCTGGGTCAGTCACATTTGGTAATGCGGATGAGCAATCCTTCAGCCTATTTCACCTAGTCATGACTCCTTCCGGCTTGTGTTTTTGTGATGATTTTTTAGATCATGCTTTACCATAGGGAGACCTAGTGTTTCGGGAAACTCAATTAGTCACCTTTGCAATAATTAAATCATATTTTGAAACAATTAAGGTGTGCATGAACTTAAAATTTTCGGATTAATGCATTCATGCCTATGCAATACTTATCAACTAACTAAATTATACCATCTAATATACTACACTACACTAAACTACAAAATAATACTACACAATATTATTTACCAATTAAAAAATTAATTTAAACCCACCCCACAAGACTCCAAATTCGGCCGCCCCTATCACCACCCCTCTCAACCATTCACCACACACCTTCCTTTTCCCCGCTAGCATTTCATGCATTTCTTTCTACACACACACTCCTCCCATTCTCTCCTTCTTCTCTCTTCTCTCTCGGTTCCTCTAACTGAAACACACACACACAAACCACCATATTCTCTCCTTTTTTAGCTTGACAATCGAAGAACAACACCATTCCATCATCGGTCAAGCTCAAAACCGCAAGAAGGATAAGCCTTGTGAGCTTGTGGTGCACGGATTCATCAAGCTCAACTTCTCCAGCCCTTGTTTGAAGCTTTCCAGATCGTTTTTGTCCCTCCACAATCTCCAAATCGGGAACCACACAAAGAGTAAGCTTCATCTTATCCGAACCATGTACATCATGTGTTATTCCTTCATTTATCCACCAAAAACCTTACTCTCTTTGTTCCAACAGAAGTCTACTGCTATCACCTTGTTCTTGTGGAGCTTTCAACATTCTTGAAGGTATCACACTTGTTACATAAGTCATTCTATAGGTGTAACCTGATTTACACTCAGAAAACCCTATTTTTGGGTGTTATTACACCATCCAACTTGCACATCTTGTACTCTTCCGAAGCTAAGTTTGTAACCTGCTCAAAATCGGTTTTCTAACCTTCTAATAACCTGATTTTAAAGTGACAAAAGGTTTGGGTAATGTATAATCACAAGTTATAATGTTATAACACATGTGTAATGGGTGAAAATGGTATAATATCTGAGTTTCCATCTTGATCTTGAGTTGTATGTTGAACCCGTGGGTTAGGCATGTTATTTCAGTAGGTTTTGGATGATATTGGGTATATGATGAGATGTTAATGGCTGGAAATAATAAAGTCTTAGACTTGTAAGCAATTTGGTCCTATTCGGGGACCCGAAAAATGGTAAAACGACTTAAAAATAAAAAAACATGAACTTAAACCATATTAAAAAGTATTCCAGGCCCAAAAAGGGTTAAAAAAGTGTTCTGGACTAGATGTGTTGATTAAATGGTCAAAAGACAAGTTAAAAAGGGATTTTTAACTAAAAACGAATATTAACCGGGTGACGTTTTGAGGAAAATCCTAGAAATAATGGTATAAAAATCCAAAATTCATGGAAACCATGTTATTCCAGTAAGTTAAGTGATATATGATTTAAAGGTGTTGAAAATTTGGTCAAACAAGCTTTTAAACGGTCATTTACGGGTAAAAACGCGTTTTAACGGGTTAAACTTAAAATTTAGACCTTCAACAAAAGGGAGCTTGAAATACATTTTTTAACAGATTAAAAACTTATATAGTCCTTAAAATAATATTTAATGGATCTAAGACTAAAAATATGGAAATCAAACTTTGGGGTAGAAATTGTAAATTTTAAAAACTTGAAGGACTAAACTGTAAATTTTGCTAAACTCCAATAAACCGACCCCATGGGCTAATAATCATTTAGAAGACTCAAACTAACTTATATAGATAATCTAACATGGAAAATCATGTATTCTTTTCTAAGAAACCTTAACTTTCTATAAAAGAAAATTTTTTATATAAAAACTTCAAAAATCAAAAGCTAGTAAGACATTAGCATCATGACACACCTGATGCATCTCCACAACCCTAGAATTAGTGGCTTAACACTTAAATATTGATGATAGGGTGCTAGACTTGAGACTTTTTCCCGGCACACGAAGAACCCTTTGCTTGAATCTTAAGATGAGTTTTAGTGTTCCCTTTTTACTATCGTTTTTGGGATAAAACATGTTATACTTGAATTGAAACATTTTATGAGCTATTGTATGATGCTTGAATGTTGGGGTTAATCTTAGAACCAACGTTTATTTGTATCACGATCATTAATTTTTGTGTTAACCGCTTGTTTTATATGGGTAGATCTATTTGGGGAATCCCCCACACACAATGCCTTCCATGATGAACAAGAAGGGTACCACACTGAGATCCTGTGGGGTCGTTTGTGGCATGCGACAAGTTTTTATAAGATACTAGGTGCACCATCCGACAGGTATGGTCCACTGTTTTGAGGCTCAGTTCTTCCTTTGAGATTAACCGGTAAAACATAACTTTTAAAGAGGCTAGCCAGGACTAAGTGTAAGATTGATTGTAATCCATCACAACAGTGAATCTTTTATTCTTTTAAATCAAATATGGATTCTATTGAATCCTTTTGTTTTTAAACTTTAAACACTTGAATTCACTAACTTTTTAGTTGACATAATTTCTTTTGAGCATGTTTCAGGTAATCTATGAAAAGACTCTAGCAGTTGTGAAGACCTAAACCTAGCACCATGATCATAGCATTGGCTTATTTGACTATAAAAACAATTTGAACAATTTATAATTATTTGTTGATCATTACACTTTGTCTTTATGTTGGATGTGCAATTCATTTAGGGGCTAGATTTGTTTCTACCCCTTGTTTCCTTAAAATATTAAATGTCTATGTGATGTTCTTTTCTTTTGTGCTCTCATAATGGTTTGTTTCCGCTGCCATATGTGTTGCTAGTCTGTGACGTCCCACCCTACCTAGGGCCCGGGGTGTGACAAATTGATATCAAAGCCAAAGGTTGTAGATTGTGGGAAAGTGTTGGGATGATCGGGTTGGGTAAATTGATGATTACACTTAATCAACGTAATCATGAATTTACCAAACACGTAAGTTCCAGTATGAACCTTTAGGTAATAAGTGGACTTTTCTGTTTAAAACATGATTTCTGAAATTTCTTTTGTAGTCTGACAAAGTAACAGGGTGGTCATCATTATCATTACACCCAAATTGTACAAAACAAAGGTAAAGATCTCATTTTCAAGTAGGGTTTAAACAGAAAAAGTCCAATTGTTAGACCCAAATTGATCAAATTGTACACTTGATCATTAGACAAAACAAAACGTAAAGATCATTAGACCCAAATTGATCAAATTGTACAAAACAAAAGGTAAAAATCATTAGACCCAAATTGATCAAATTGTACACTTGATCAACGTAATCATGAATTTACCAGACGCGTAAGTTCCAGCATGGACCTTTAGGTAATAAGTGCACTTTTTCTGTTTAAAACATATGATTTTTGAAATTTCTTTTGAAGTAGTCTGGTAGAGTAACAGGGTGGTCATCATTCATCATTAGACCCAAATTGTACAAAACAAAAGGTAAAGATCTCATTTTCAAGCAGGGTTGGGTTTAACCAAATTCACCCACTTCTAACAGAGTAACAGGGTGGTCATCATTCATCATCAGATCAGTTACCAATTACTGTCTTGAATTTGCTTACCATTACATGTAGACCCAAGTTCTTCATCTTCAGATTGGTGAAAACCCATGCATTTGTTCAAATTTATTGCAGAATTTTGGGTGTACGAACATACAAAGAGTGCAAGTTGATCTACTTCAATCATTTGATCAAAAGAATCCAAAAGTGAAATGGTCTTTGCTACATTTAGTATCGACAAAAGCATGTACTCTGTTCGATACAGTATAAACAGTTGAACAACCTCATATACACACCATGTAAAATAAAAACTAAAACATAACTTTGGGGGACAACTAAAAGAAGAACCGTATCAGAAGCCATAAGAAGACAAACCAATCGTCATTGATTTCTAAACATATCATCCAAAACCGTCCTCCAAAATGAGCAGAAAAATAATAAAAAACAGAACTTAAATTTAATAAACATTCTTAGCAATGATGATAAAGGAAACTTACCTCAACATTTACATATGCAGTTAGCATATTCTCAGCAGTAAAATGTTATTTTGCTAGCAACTGCTTGCGTCAAAATCTATTACATTAATGGCATTTATAGAAAAACAGATGCAGGAACTTATCTTCAATCTCATTCCTTTTAATCAAGAATTTAACAATATAATATAGTTAAAAACAAAACTTTTCCAGCAGCCGAAAAGATTAGATGCAATGATAGGAAAAACCTTAAGGAACCATTTTTATGATCATATGAGCGCCCGGATGCCAACTTGTTGCATATCTCTAAGCTTCCAAACTGGCATATGTGATCCTTCTTCTGCTTCCGAAAGTTGCATTGCCCATAAATAATGAACAGTGTGAATCGTATCCTACAAAACCAAATCATTAACCAACAAGCTCAAGGTAACCAACTACCATGACTTTCTCAACATAGACACATGAAACAAAATACCTTGCCGCCTTCTGTTATTTCACCAAGTCTATCTCGTACGCAATACACCTGTTGTGTTTGAAACTGTACAACCAAAGTTACCAACACTCAGTACAAACTATATTTTATTATTTATTTTTTAATAAATAAAAAAGGTGCATACCCCAACAATAATCAAGGGACTGTCACCCATCATTTTGGTCTCTCTTACATCAACTTCAGATATATGTAATATCTGCATCATGTAGAGCAATTAGCAAATCCCACTGCAATTCTTAACTTATAATCTAACGTATTTGTTTTTTGCCTTGTGGAATAAATAAGCAATAAACCACTAACTTTGTTATCATAAAAAGTGCCCTGCATCTCACAAACTCTATGTTCGGCTTTGCATCTCTCAACTATTTCAGGGGAACAATATTTCTCCAGTACTTCGGTATCTCCCTGTAAACAGCCAGATATGCAATCACGTTGGAATTGAAAAAACAAGACATTTGTACGTAAAAATTCATGTTTTTATATCATTTGATAGAACTTCTAACTTACTTTAATGTAGGCCTTGAGGACGGGTTTCACAATTTCTTGGACTTCTGATACGAAGTCAGGTAAAGAGAAATACCTGATAATGATAAATATTAATGTAGATGATTAAATGGGTTATATACTTTTCTGACAAGATATATTGAGAAACTAAGATGCATCAACATACGGGTCACGCTGACGAATTTCCTTAAATGACATAGCAGCATCTGTCTCTCTAAAAACACTCTCATTAATACTGTTGCAGAAAGGCACACCATATCATTCACTCAGAATCATAAAACAAAATCTTTCTACATTATATTTAAGAGATAAAAAACTAGCAGGAGAAAAGTTAAAATGGCATACTCCTGAATTTTGTGAACTACAGGATGATCACTTGTTTCCCATCTTTCACGCATATCTTCTGCAATCTGAAAATCTCATATGACAAACATAGCAGAAATGAACAAATGAACAAACCAAAATCAGTTAAGACGTTAGCGTTTGCACTAGGACAAAAGAAAGTTAAACAGGTCAAGTGAAGAATAGCCCGAAGCATATTTGTGATGCAGAAAACTTCCTAAATGAACTTATTTGAAAATTAAATTACTATCAATAAAAAATTATAATCACAACTGAAATAACAATTATAAAAGAAAATTGAACAAGAATAGTCCGAGACTATACGTTGATTCAACCTTGACTGTTTCGACCCATAGCAACAATCATAAGTTTCAAACCCAACCCCAACCCCCTTTTGATATGTTTCCCAACCCTCCCTATTTGCCACCACAGCAAAAAAAAGATGGTATATTTGACATTCAATAAACTTCCATACCTCCTGACCCTTTGTCACGACAGGTTCACTAATGCCACTGACCCGCTTAAAGATGGGGTGCCCTTGCATCTAAACAATACAACAAATTATTTCAACTAAAAACACACAAACTGAAAGATAAAGTAATTAGAACTAAGAAAAATGCAAATTATTACTTTTGCCTTAAACGCCTCCCATTTCTTGCTAAATGGTGACTGTTTTACAGGTACAATAGTGATATCTGTTCTAGTGCTTCTTTCAGCATTAGCTTGAGGGCCGGTAGTAGAGGCGTCTTTGGCACGTTTCCTCTTACTCGTGTTACCATTCAACTCCTCTTTCACAATTTCATAACCCTTTTTGGCCAAATCAAGGACCTTTGCATCTTTGGCCTTTTGAAAGGAATAAGAAACACCAGACCTAACCTTGCTAAACATCGTTCCAGCTGAGTCCGCATACGAGGATTGCTGTTTCTTATCTTCTTCACTTGTTGACTGTTTATCATTCTTGCCATCTTTTGCTTCAGAAGCATCATTATGTGATGAGCTGGAGGATTTTGAGGACTCCTGCTTCCCAATACCTAAAGTATCTTTCATCTGTAACAGAATCAATTGGGTATAATAAGCTCACTAACTAATGTTTCATGGCAGCATACATGTTTTTTAAATAATGCCTTTAAAAACCTCCCATACCTCCTCTGTAGCAGCAGAGACCTTTTCCTTAAGATTCTCAGATACCTGCAAGGTGAAGACAATGTCTATATTAATATTTTCATGTAAAAAATGTATTTTTGATAATGAAATATTAAAAGCCATTAGAATGGAACCTTTTTTGCTGTAGCTTCAGCTTCGGTCCATACACCATCCACATGCTTGTAAAGCTGCTCAGTTTTCTGCTTCGTTCTGCATTCGGTAGTTCACCATCTCAGGGCCTTCGATACAAGTTCTGCCCAGCTTTGACATACAACAGTATGTCTCAGCCTATAAGCAACTAAAGCAAAACTTACAAACTTAAAAAAGTTTTTGTAGTATATATTACCTAACTTTTAGATCTTCTTTCACCCCTTTAAGCTCTTCAGTTTTTTCCTTCAATTCTTCTACAGATTGTCGGAACTCCTTATTTCTGAAAGCAGGTAAATTAATACCATGGTTCTCAGTTCCATGTTACAAATACTAGAAAGAAATTGAAATTCGAATTTATAACCAAGTAAAAGTAATTTTGAAGTGTCTCCCTATGTGTTTTTATCCTGGTAACATCTCTCTCTCCATAAGCAAAAACAAGGAATACAAAATAAAAAAATTAAAGAAAATAAGGGGCTGTTTGGTAGCCTCTTAATCAGCCTCTTAATGGTTCAGATGTCTGAATGGTTCAGCACTTAATGGTTCAGACTGTTTGTTTCACCAGCACATGCCTAAATGTTTAAGACATTTACCTCTGAATGGTTAAGCATTATACTGATGCTGAATGGTTAAGAGGTCTAATGCTAAATGGTTAAAACATATTATCTGAATGGGTCAGATATTTTTTCTTTGAATAATTAAATGATATACTAGCTCTTAATGGTTCGGACCTCTTAATGGTTCAGTACTTAATAGTTCAGACCTCTTAATGGTTCAGCACTTAATCATTCAGAAGTTGCCAAACAGCCCCTAAGTATGGTTCCTTTTTCCCCCATCACTCAATCTCTTTCCGTCTCTTGTCCCACTCAACCCTAACATTGCGGCTGTCATCCACGATTTATACAAAACCGCCTGAAGCACGGCCTCAGGCAACAGCACATGCATAAAACCGCTTAAGAACTCAAGAGAATGTGTCAGTTCACCTAAGAACTTTCCTCATCACCTAGGTCACCTATGTCTCATGCTTTATTTAACACTAAAGTTCTTTCTAGCCAGTTGAACAATCGTAGCAATATGAGTCGTAAAAGGAAGATCATATCAGATATCAAGAAGCCCACCAGTTATAATCATATCACATAAATAAGATTGAGATCACATGAAAAAACAAGATTATTTCTATCGTAGATAACATAAGCAATCCATTCCATTATGGATACCTCAAAATACACTACGCACTCAAAGAAACAAAAAGCTAAGACCTATTGGGGGCTTTATGTCTCCTTCATTTAGGTTTTCATGTTGCTAATTTGATAAAGAAAAAACATCAGTTTCTTGGCAAACAAACGCAGCTACTATCCATCCTTAAATCATAAAAAACCAATTCAACAACACACCTGTTCACTTCGCTTTTAATCTTATTAGAAAACTCGTTAAACACGCTGAATTCACGACGCATCAAGCTCCCATTTGCAGCACCAATTGACCTAAACCTCGGAGCTGATGTCGAAACCTACACACATCAAAACACAAAAACCACACATATAAAAACCAAATATTCTCAACATTAACGCAAATTAAGCACTTTCAATGCATCAAATATCAAAAACAACAAGTTTCAAGAAGCTAACAGACCTGTTTGTAAGCTAAAAGATGATGATACAACAGTTGCTTCGAGAGAACTAAATCTCGCACCAGCTTTCTTGTAGCCATTACAGAAATCGTTTTACGAAATTTCAGATTTGTGATAAGAAATTCGAATCGAAATCGATTAAAGGAACAAGGCTTTTGGTGCTTGTATACAGTGACCGAAAGGGTTTTTGCGTGGGGACGAAGATATTTTGTGCCCTAATTCCTTTGGGTAATTATATATTCCCCCTTAAACTATTATCTACTTTGATTAGACCCTTTAGAATAAGAGTTATTGAATTTGTGCCCTAAGAGTTGTATTCGTATCTTTTTGAACACGAAAGCGCATTAGGCTATGGAACTCGCCACATGAAAATCATGGTGTTGTGGTCGTGAGGTGTGCGGGGAACAATATGATCCTTTCCTCCTTGTCGTTGATTTCTTTTCTACTTGTCCACGTCCCCACTCTTGACCTGAGGGTATTAAAAAAAACATGAGTGATATGAGAGAATGTTATTCTATATTACCTTATATATTAATAAGAGAAGGAAATGAATAGTAACAGCATCTTGTCATACACCTGCGTGGCATGATACTTTCAGCCATGTTACACGAAACTTTCAGACGTGTTTAACTTTCAAATGTTTTATTAGGTATCAATTACACCTGTTTAGCTTTCAAATGTTTCAAATGTTTAGTTCCAACATGAAGTAGGTGAATTACTGGCTTGGGAAAAAGTGTCACTAGAATAACAACCTAAAGCATCAAACACAAAAAACAACATATGAAGTACCTTGCATCTGCTATATGACTAATTCATAATTGTACTGTGTTGTCATCTTACTCATTCTTGAAGCTGGGGTGAATGGGAAAAAGATTAGAATGTTGAATTAGAATGAAAGTAATTTGAGTGTAGCAGAGGATTATATGATATTGATGAACTTGAACTTGGGATTAGAGTTTTTTTATCCCGAACAATGATAAAAATCAACTTCTATGATAAGGTGTTTTACTATTATTTTAGATGGTTTTTTATTGTGTTGTGAGTTTCTTTAAATGGTAATGATGACTGGATTTTTGCGATTAGTGCAGGCTTTTATGGAATAAGCTTGAGAATTTAACAATTCTTCTTTAGTTCAATTGATTTGGTTTAATTGGTAGGTGACTTGAGATTTTAGTTGTAGAATAAAAATATTATTTTGTTGGAGACATGACTATTATTTGCAGCTTCGCACTTTATCTTTAGCGACTACAAGCTCTCTTATAGGTCATTTGCAAATTCAAAACAAACATGTATAGTTTGTATTCCTTTTATTTTTCACTTTATTTGTCATAAATAAACCTTGCTTCCTGAAAAAATTCAAGTTTTAAGTTTGCCTAATGTATTGGACTATTGCCTGTTTTCTGTTGTTGGCTTAATGGTTGCAAGATGTTTGTGATTGTATATTTCATTCTTTCTAATAACAAATAAATATTCGCTAACATATATTATTTGAGGTTAAACTACTAAAGTATGATGTTTGAGGTGCTTACCTGTTGAAGGCACCAACTATATTTATGAACTATTTAAATTGGATTGTGCTTATTTCAAATGATTCAAGTAACAATTAGTTTACGAAGAACATGTCAAAAGAGTTGAGGAGGGGTGAGGGCTTCCACTTTGTAATGGGTCAAAATTTGAGTTGACATTTTGGTTGATCCGTGTTAAGATCATTCGATGGTATAATTGATGTAAATTTAATTCGGGAATGATTTAAATCGATTGTACTATATACTTGACACATACGTCGCCGCCGCAACGCGGCGCGGGAAAATAAACTAGTTTTATAATTAATTCCAAAGGCAAATAAATAGTATAGTTTTTGGTAGATAAGTTTTAATCACGTTAGTTTTAAGCATTTCACTTCTAACCCTAACTTTTGTTTATTGTCACTACAGTTTATGATCTTAAAGTTTGACCACTAAACTATTTATATTAAAGTTTTTTTAAGTTTGGCCACTAAAGTTTAATATTTTTAAGTTTTGCCACAAACTTTGACTTTATGATTTCCGACGAACTGAACAAATAACAACCAAAGTAATGCAGTTTTACATGTGGGAAAATTGATCGGACTCCCGCCACATAGCATGTGACTTTGATAACTAAAGTTCGCAATTTTAGAGTTTGCCCGCCGATTTGTTTCTTTTTTCTTTGACCATTAAAGTTTAAGATCTAAGTAAACTATTTATACTTAAGTTTATTATTTTGAGTTAGGGTACTAGATTGTAGTATTTTTCTAATTGAGTTTCGCCACAAACTTCAATTTAATGGTTTACGACGAGCCGACCGGACTCCCACTGTGTAGTGCGGGAAGAAAAAAACTAGTTTATTATTATTTTTGTTTAAAAATAAAAAGAAACATACAGAGTCCATTTCCTTAGTTTAGTTGTGTCAAAAAGATAGGACTTGAGTGTAATGTGACGTTGAGAGACGCAAAGAGGTCTTAAATAAAAATAAATAAATAAATAAACATATCTTATGTTTATGACTTTAATATACACTCTAGACAAAGAGGACGACGAGACGACAAACAAAATGAAATTGAAGATGAGTATGACAGAAGAGTCAAAGAAGCTCATCAAAATTGAGAAGTTTGTGTTACCTAAAAGCTCTCACCTTTTCCTTTTGTTAGTTGTTCGGTTTGTAAAAAAGTTATATTTTAATGTGTTTATATGTATATGTATGCATGTCGTTTCTCTTCTTAATTTATTATACAAATTTTTTTTTCTAATTACCTGAAATATAACTCTTAGCCTGTTTGTTTCTTGTCTATGACTTAACTCTCTTGCACTCTTACAAAGCAACTTCTTTCATACCTCGATAGCTAGGTTTTTACCAACCTTAGCTTTCCAGGTGAGTTGACGTTCAACCTTCATTTAATAAGGTTACATATATTTCATCTAATCTATACTAAATTTCTAGTGTCATATTTCATATAGTTTCTTTATAAACAATCACACTGTTTAAGCAAAGTGCTTAGGTGCGAACATGCAATAAAGTGTGTAGATGTAAACATTGACATATAATGTAGCGACCAGTTAGTAAAGTGTAGGTGCAAAAAAGATCAAACACAAATTAGTTAAAATTCACTTTGTTACACACATCATGACGAGAAATGCAAACTTATGGACAAAATGAGGAAGGTTTAAAATCCAGATCAGGTGTTATATATGAAACCAAATACTGATGACCCTAAATTATATTCACAATTTGATGCATCCTTAAAACAACATTAAACATTTGAAATCATTTTGCAGTACAAAGAACTTGAAGACCCAATCTAACATCAATCAGCCCAAGAACCAACATCCAGGCTTCGGATGACATGAAAGATAAATGACCAAAACCATATTTAAGATTACAATAGCATCATACATTGATTATTAAGCTCCCCCAAGCAAAATAGACTTTTTTACAAACCGAACAACTAACAAAAGGAAAAGGTAAAAGCTTTTAGGTAACACAAACTTCTCCACTTTGATGAGCTTCTTTGACTCTTTTGTCATACTCATCTTCATCATCTTCAGTTTCATTTTTTTTGTCATCGTCGTCGTCATCTTCATCTTCCTGGCCCCACCCGAATCCACCAATGGAACGAGAAGCAGGAGGAGGGGATCTTGCTTCTTCGACAATTTTCATTATTTCCTCCACACTTTGTGGCGAGAATGTTGGGTTTTCCTTCCTGTAATACACAGCCTGAGCGGCTTCTGTTAATTCTCTTGGCAGATTCTTCAGGAACCATGGGTGGCTTTTGATATCTTTCAGGCTAATTCTCTACAGCAAGAAAGAAAATAGGAAAAAAAAAAAGAGTCAACTATTGTGAAAATTTTGTTGTAGTGAAAATGACCATATTAGGAAAATGCTGATGAAGGAATGGATGTTCTAATAAAAAGGATCAAATGGCGGTCAACTAGAAGATATATCAGATAACCTCAAGAAATTTAAGAAAGAATATAGAGCAAACAAAATGAAAATTTTGAACAATATTGAAAGTTAAAATTCCAATAAAGGTGGCAATTTCGACCTTTTTACAAAACTGGTCAATGTTATGTTTGACCCCAAGTAGCTAAAAGTAGACACGGGATATGGATCAGATAGGTTAAACAAGTTAAAGAAGTTCTAAGAGATTGTGGGTCAACCGGAACCAAACTATTTCAAGTTTTTAACCCAGTACTCAACCCTCCCATTTTTGCTACACAATAATAGTTAATACTTTCAAACACATCCAGTTTTCATAATAGCAGATGGTATAAACTGAAAACTAGCATATATCATAGCAAAAACATGTATTTTCATTCGTTTCTTTATTTAATAATTTGATTTGGTATATGTAGCGTGAAGAAATACAATGAAGAGAAATAAAGATGGACCCACAAAATGGAGAAGCAGGTATATGAAAGGAATAAAAGACTTTATCATAGTCAAAGCAACTCATTTCAGCCACTCAAAAGTGGTTCTTTGTTTGAATAAAAAGGCACAACTTGGATGTTGCATTAACTCAACTCTAAATGTATACAAAGTAAAAGCCAGCAGACATGTTGACTTGTAATGCGCATGCATCCATAAAATGGGAAGTGGACATTACACTAAATTGGCCAAGTCCTTGGTCATAATCTTATTTTAAACAACCTAAAAACTTACAAATATATTAATATAAATCATAAAGTCAGTATATACGTACCCTAGAAGCATTGGGGACAAATATCCGAGAAAGAAGATGCCTACAGTCTTGAGATATGTGAACATAATCTGGAATTTTGTATTGCACAGACATGATTCGCTGCCAAAACGATAATCAGAAGTCAGAGTCAACATTCAAAAGAAAGGTTTTGTTAAACAAAAAAAGCTACTTACTTGTATGGTCTTCCTAAAATTTTTTGGATCTTCTTGGTCTTCAAAAGGGTATGCTCCCACAAGCATAACATAAAGTGTCACTCCACATGACCAGACATCAGCCATCTGAACAAACATAAATCAAAATTTTGGAAACATCGAAGATTATGCGCATGATAAGCCCACAAAATTCAAAGCGTGAATGGAAAATAATGGTAATTTTTACCTTAGGTATTTAGATCATTTAAAGTTACAGACATTTGTAGGAACAAAAAAGTAATACATCTACAAAATAAATCATGGCCTAAAAGAAAATTTTCGATTTACATAGTATTTAGATGTGCTTTTGTTCTTAAACTTGTAGAAATTAGATAATCACTTCTTTAAATGTTTGACAGTTTCTGACAACCTAAAGAACTAATGGATAAAGAATCTATAAATTTAAAAAAATGATAAATTTATTTTCTTTTAACTTCAGTAATGTCTTTTACAACTCATTTACTACTATATCTTTTCATAATGATAATCAGATAATCAATTTTGTTGCAGAATTCTTTGACCCCTAAATAGTCAGATAACCATACATAATTTTTACCAGAAACTAAAAAATTGATGATTGAGACTTCAAGTAGTAATAATCAAACAAATTCACTAAAATAGTTCTCATGACTCATAACAATGACCTTCCAGGCCCAAAGCAGTTAAAATAATTCCACTTATCCAAATATTTCAGTTATTGAATGTGAAGCCTGCTAAGAGCTTGCATATGACAATATTCTAATCTATAAAAAATACCAAAAGTTCATGTCAAACAACGTTTTCATATTATATGAAAATTTTGAAAAATGTACCTTGCCATCATACTCTTTACGAGAAAGAACCTCAGGGGCAATGTATGCAGGAGTTCCAACTGTGGATTTGGGTCTGGAGTGAAGCAAAGATGACTGCAAAACATTAAAGACTATTAACAACTGGACTCTAATTTACAATTTAGTTATGCCTTTCATTAATATATGAACACCTTCGAGTAGCCAAAATCACAAATCTTCAGGCGTGGTGCAGGGCTCCCATCTAAAAGAGTGTTCTCGAGCTTCAAATCTCTATGGCATATTTGCTGCACAATGTTGACATATAGCATCAAAAATCAATATATATTGTCATGAGAGAGTTCATTTCTTTAATGGTCGTTACCATAAAATGACAGTAGTGAACTCCTGAAATAAGCTGTTGGAAGAAGTATCTAGCCTGAAAATTTGGTGGATAACGTCAAGAAAGAGATGCTTACAACTAAATCAAAGTACCTTGACAAAAATATTTTTAGAAATTTATGCTGATTTAAGAAAGCAGACCTCATCTTCGCTAAATCTTCCAGCATTACAAATCCTATCAAAAAGCTCCCCTCCAGCAGCATACTCCATGACAATAGCAAGGTGGGTAGGAGTCAGTACCACCTATAGAAACACCCAAATTATTATAAGTTCATGACCCAAAATATTATAACTTCTACTAAAGTCGGCAAAATGGGCGGGTCAGGCTGACTGGGGAGGGGGTCTTTGGTGTGGGTCAAAACAAACCGCTTGGTTCGACCCGGAACACCATTCTCAATATATTTAGTGATAGTCAGTGTCAAATATAATTACATACAAATTTTATAAATTACAAAATCAATTTTTTTAATTAATAATATAAGAAAAATACACTTTGAGTGACTTTCGACCATATGACCCACTCAACGCCTTTAAATGTTTCATTTTAACCAAATTTTTTTATGTTACCATTTGATTTATTAAAGATAAAATTTAACCCAAATCAACCCATTAGTTAGTAAATGAACCAAAACTGCCACCTCTACTTGTACTCTCTGCAGCCCATAGAAATTGCAACTTTTGGAAACATGACACAGCTTGAAGGTGTGCACCACCATGGCACCATTACAGAAAATCCAGTTAAGTACATAAAGATTTTTTTGGTTTTTAATTTTCACATTAAAATCTCAATTATCTGAAAGTTTTGCCAAAACAAGTAAAAGCTGCAAATCCGCAATTCCCATGGGATTGAGGAAATACTTACGACACGACATATATCAATGGTAAATATTATATAAATGAAATTAAGCAAGTGTAGCAAGCCACTTGCCTCTCGAAACCGAATAATGTTAGGATGTCGAAGGGATCTGTGATTTATGATCTCTCGAGCAACATTCTCGTCAATCTACAACCAAAAAATAAGACACACCCACTTCAAATTCAGCCAACAGGTCAATATCCAAAGTTCCAGAACATATAAAAACACCAAACAAATAACTTTAATATTAGAATCATTTTCAAGAAAACAAGTGGGCATTATATATAATCAAAGGCAATCAAGATTCAAGAATCCAATCCCAGATAACAATTATCTTTGAACAATTCTATCTTGCAAAAACCTACCAATTAAATAAAACAACATCAAATTAATAAAATAATATTAAGAATACGAGGAAAATCGCACATACCTTATGCCCTCTTTCTATATATTTCATAGCAACAAGCTCCTTCGAAACCTTGTTCCTCATCAACCTCGCAACACCAAAATTCCCAGATCCTATATCCTTCACAAGCTCGTATTTGTCCATTTTCCGTTAATCTGAATCATCATATTACAATAACAGAGGGTTGTTATTCTAAACAACAATCAATTCCGACAATTTCCAAACTTTTCAACCCTAATTCAATCGAAACTCACCTTAAATGCTCTTCCGGATGCAAAATTCACGAGCAGAAACTCCAAACCCAGATAAATCTCTTCTCAAAATACGAAAATACAGATTTCAGCTCCAAATACACAGCAATTGAGCATCAATTCATAACAATCCTACACCCTTATCAAACCGCAAACCCTAATCTGCTATATAGCAACCGCTGTAACGAAGACAAATTGGCGAAATTATTCAAAGATTCGACATGGGTTTTGTTGCAAATGGATGATTTTAGTGAAAACAATGCGTGATTGCGGAGGATTATTACAAAAAGAGGATATGAAAATTGAAATGAAACATGTGCGATTGAGGAGTTGGTTGGTTCGTTTGTGTGCGTATGGGATCTGTAGGGAAGAGAGATTCTTAAGAAATCAGAAATGTTTATGGATTGGAGAGAGAATGTCTAAAAATAGATTTGTAGTTTCGAGGAAAGAGAGAGTGATCGACATGAACAGAGGTGTTGATTACGACAAACAGAAGGGGGTGAATGAACATGTCTTGGTTTTTGGAGGTTTAGAAATTATATATCTTGAGAACACGTATAAATCATGTGTATGAGTGAGATTAATGCAGTCAAACTATAATAATATCGTATATTATTATTTGATTTAGTAAATCTGTGTGATATACGGGTTGAAGATATAAAAGCAACATAAATTATAAATGTATAAATATTTCGTGCGATTAATTTACGTGTTATTATAATACTGAAATATAAAAAGTTACATTTATAAGTTATAAATATTCGAATACCTTTTTAAATAATATAACATACAATTGACATGTGTAAAATTAAAAATCAATTGTCCTAAAATCACATTAACATAAAATATATTAATGTATTAGTAAAACTTTTTTTTCTTTTTAGTTTTTATTTAAATTGAATCTTACTTGCCCATAAAATATGCATAGTTCAAAACTATATGATACAATTAAGTTGATGATATAAAAATTAAATTCAAAACAAAATAAATTAGTTGAGTTGTTTAAAATAAAAAAAACTTGAGTAAATAATATATTAGCTTATGCGGTAAAAAAATTTTGAGAAGTAAAATAAGAGTGTCATGTGTCATACTAGTTATTCTTTTATTATATACTATAAATGTTTACAACACCGTATATTATTATGCTAGGTTAGAAGTAATGTATTACATTGGTAGAAAATTTTAGTATATTATAATTATTAAACTTTATTAATATTTTATATATTACATGTCATTAGCAATTTATGAAATAAGAAATAAATAAAATTGAATAAATTATAAATAACAAATAATAAAAATAAAAATTTATAAGATTATATTTTAAGATAAGATACAATAGAAATGTTATAATTTAGTATGTTTTAATAACTTATTAAAATAAGAAGATTAATATTTTAGATATTTATTTATTTTGTTTACTTGTTTAAAATCAATTTATTTAGTAGGAGAGAGATATAGAAAACAAAATTTTAAGCTTTATAAGAAGTTATCATATGTACTTCAAAACTTTTTTTATTAGATAATATAGATATAGATTTAGGGGCGAGGGACGTTGTAGAGATGGATTCAGGTTTTTTCTTCACTAGGTCAAAATAAGTTAGAACGACTTGAGTTAGAATATGTCACGTTAAAACCAAGTTAAGTCAAAAGACTAAAGTTACAATCAAAATATAAGTTGCTGTTTGATCATATTATTGTTTTCGTCTATTGGTAAGACTTTTTCCGGCCAGTAAATTTAAACTTCAAATTACACTTTATAAATCAAAAAGCCATTAGATGGATTAAATGTGTTACAATCAAAATATGTGTCAAATAGAGCAATAGATTAGAACAGATATAGGATTTGGATCTATTTGGGAGGATTTGTACTGTCAAAGTCGGTTAAAGCTTAATGGGTATGTCATATAAGACTAATGGATTAATTTAGGGGTTGGTTAAATAAACACTCTAATATTTTAAATCAACACCTCAAAATTTCTATATGTGTCATATAGCTTCATACGCATCGTATAGATATTGGGGGCGTATAGGGTTGCATGTGTCGTATAGGGCTATATGTGTCGTATAGCCCTCTGACAGCCCCCTGAATTTTCCTCATAGTTAGTGTCGAAATTTGCTATACGCGTCGTATAGCCCTATATGTGTCGTATAGGGGGGTCGTATAGCCATATATGTGTCGTATGGGGCGTATGGCTCTCTAACAGCCCCCTGAATTCTCCTTGTTTTTAGTGTATTCGACTCTATACGCGGCGTATAGACCCATACGCGGCGTATAGGGGGTGTCGATTTATATTTGTGGGTGTCTTTATATTAGGACCCTTAATTTATTAAGAAGCTTGGGTTGTTGGGCTAAATTTGTACTTTCGAGAAAAGAGAGTGATTGACATAATGGTAGAGTTATAAATGAATCGAATGTTTGTGGAAAGTTCATTTATGTTTTTTTTCGTTTAATAAATGAATGAATACGAACAAGAACAAGAAAATTTCGTTCTTTTAGTCAAACGAAACAAACATGAACAGGAGTTGTGTTCATTCATTATGTTCGTGAACATTTAATAATATGCTCATTAGCATTCGTTTATGTTCGTTCAATTTAAAGTTATGTTTGAGAAAATTATGTTAAGTACTTATGTATTTTTTATAGATATTACATAATGTTTGTGGTTTGAATTATAAAATCAAAATATTATGATTTGTATTTGTTTGTTTTATAAAATTTCGTTTGTGCTGATTAATGATCATGAATATTTGTTTGTATTTAATTGTCATCATTTGCGTTCGCGTATGTTCGTGAATATTTCAAGAACATATTTATTTTCTTAATGAACAAACACAAAAAATACATCTCGTTCTGTAAGCATTTGTGAATAGTTCATAAACAAGTTATTTTTTAATGAACGAACACGAACAATGCCTCGTTCGTATTCGTTTGGTTTGTTTATAGCACTCTGTAAAAAAGGGGCAGGCCCGCACGCCTTATTTGAGACTACTAAGGCAGGTGGTTATTAAGACATACAAAAGGGAGTGAATGAAAAGATTATAATTTTGCAAAGGTTAGAAATTAACATATATTGGTGAATAATATTGTATGATTGAAATCAATACGGCCAAATTAAGAATAATATTGTATGTTATTATGTTTATAATATTGTATATTATTATGTTTAAGGTTGGGGGACTCTCTTGTGTCTATAGTCTTTTTTAACTATTGTAGAGTCGAGCGTTTTTTAGAAGCAATCTATCTATTCATTGTGGTAGATGTAAGTTTTGCTTACATCCCACCTGACCACTCTCCCTAGAGCTCGTTAATAGCCTGGCTATTGATAAGAGTTACTGAGTTTGGTTGTGGTTATAGTTATTGTTATGGTTATGGTTTAGGGTTGACGGACCACTCATGTATCCAAAATTTATTTCCAGTGGAGGTCAAATTGAATTAGAATGGTTAGGATAAAAATGGGTCAGTCAAAAAACTAAAGTTAAAATTAAGAGTGAATTGCCGTTTACCTCCTTGTGGTTTGATCACGTTTTCCATTATCATCCAAATTTCTTTTTCTTTGCATTTGGATCCCCAACGTTTAAAATTTGGTGCCATTTACATCCAATAAGTTAACACCATTAGAATTAAACTATTAAATTCCTAAAATTACAAAATTACCCTTTTAAAAAGAACAAAACCCCCAAATGTGCAGCCCTAATTTAGTTGTATGCATATCAACGACATATCCAGAAGAGGTGAAAGGGAGAAATGGGAGAAATCGACTTGTGCAGAGGAGAAATCAATGTGCGAATCGACTTGTTTGGCTTCACAAAGCGATGTGGCTCCTCAACACTCGTCAACACCTCCGGACACGGGTTATATGCTCATGTGGTTCAACGACACCCGACATGGTTCTCTGTTGCAATTGAGAGGTATGTTGATTCTCTACCGATGTTGTTCAACAACATTCATTAATTCGATTTTGAATTTGTTATCTGATGTGAGTATATTGATAACAGGGTTGTAGCTTGGGTGAACCATCCAAATCATACCGGGGCTTTTGATCTATCAAAGAGCATGAAAGGAATAACAAGAAGCAGAAAATAGAATTAGGTCTTACTTGGTTTTGTATCATTATCTATCATTTTTGTAATTGATTTGTGTTTAAATATAGTGGATGTTTGATGTTTTAACATCTTATGTAATATACGATTTTCTATTCTTATGGAGTTTTGAGCATGTTTTTATTGGTCTCAACTATTGACACAGTTGCATTGAATGGTACTCAAGAGTGCAATTGATGCAATGTATTTGATAATGATAGTGGTAATTTTATAATGACAATGGTGGTGTGCATGATTCTTGTAGTTGATACTTCAAAAGAAAATGCAATGTCTTTTATGATGATAGTGATAATTTTTAATGGTAGTTGTATATGAGGTTATTTTACTCATATTGCCCAAAAGAAATGCAATGTATTTTATAATCCAATGTATTCTATTGTTCGAACGTATAAAACCCATCTCTACTAGTCTTAATTATTGGTGCAATTGTTTGTAATTACATATAGTTCAATGCATTTGATGCAAATATGGATAGGTATTTAAAGAGTACAATGAACTGCAATGCACTTTTGATTCATCTTCATGATGTCATCTTTATTCTAGTAATACAATACAATAAGATAAATGGATACATATACAATCAATCCACCTCATGCTTTCATAAAGTCTTTTTTATTATTCTTTCTTATTGAATGGTAATTTTATATGATAGTTTGACCATATTATCTACAACTGATGTAAGGTCAAAATTGACCATTTTACCTACAATTGCATGAAAAGATCATAATTTTACAATAGAAGTTAACCATACAATGGTAGTTGATTGTATTATCATACATGTGATATATGGATTGATGATTTCATAAGCATTCCTCCCACCGTTTAATCCATCTACCTATCTATAATTGACCATATTATCAACAAATGTTGCAAGGTCACAATCTTAACATATTAAAACTAGGAAAAGTGCATAAAATGAATATTTCTCCAAACTCAACCAGTTCAAATAAGTTTGCTGTTTGTAATTCTTCTTAAAATTATAACAAAATAGAGATAAGTTCAACCATCAAAAAGACAAGTAACAAAAAAACTAATAACACCATTAGAAGTTAGTAACCTATGAAGCTACTTGTAAATCATCTTGCGTTCCTCGTCCTTGCTCCTTACAAGTTCTCTTGTTATGACCCGTCTGTTTACAAATATCACAAGTAATTGTGTTGCCCTTCTTTGTCATCTTTCCACTTATAGAGACCGATTGTCTTAATTGATTTAGCTCTTCAATAGATTTCTTATTGGGTCCACGGTATTTTCATATATTTTCTTCCATGTTTCTAACCAATATATTTCATCAACTTATTTTTCGGCTATGATCGGCTATACCATCACCAATGCCATTCATAGCCATATTCCATATACATGCCACTGTATGCTTGCAAGGTATTCCGGATAATTCCCATTTTCTACATGTGCAACTCCTTTGGTCAACAAGAACTACACATTGATCATGTTTAGAACCACTAACCTGATATTTGGACACACCATTCCAAATAACTATGTAATTTGAGGCATCAGACTTGGTTTTTTCAAATATCTTGGTAACAACAGGAGTTAAAGGTCCATGACATTTTGCAATCATCTTGCGTACGACAACTATTATTTTCATTATGTACTCTTTAATGAACTCTAGGCAAGTTATGATACGCTTGTCTCTTCCGCCAACTAGTTGCTTATTGAAAACCTCACACAAATTATTCAACAATACATCACATTTTGATCTGCCTATAATTCAATTCATTTATTAGTTAGATAGAACCGAACAAGAAAATGAGAATAATTTTAAGTTATCTTACCACTAAAATAAGCTCTTGACCAATGTCTCGGTGGAAATTGTTTCAACCAATCATGTGCCGCCTTATCTTGTTTCAAAACTTCCTTCATAGCCTTATCAAACTCTTGTGTTGTTGTTGCACTTGCACACTTCCAAAGTAGCTCTTTGTACAATTGACCCTTCCACTTTTGTTTCATGTTCTCATGGATATGTCTCAAACAAAATCTATGCTCAGCACTTGAAAACACTTTACATATTGCAGGTATTATGCCCTACATGTAAATTAAAAGCAGGTTAAGTTATTGAACTTCTAATTAGCAACTTATAGTTATAACATACCTTTTGCCTATCACTGATAAATGTAAAATTAGAGTTGGAATATAGATCCAAATCATCTCCTAAACACTTTAAAAACCAAACCCATGAATTTGCACTTCCAGATTCAACAACTGCATAAGCAACTGGATAAATCCCATTATTTGCATCTACTCCAACTGCTGTTAAAATTTGTCTAGGATAAGGCCCTTTCATGAAACACCCATCCAACCCTAGTAGTTCTCTTCCACATATCTTAAATCCTTTCTTCAAGCCACCAAAACATATGTAAATCCTCCTAAACTGCCTGGTTGGACTATTTGGATCTGGTTCTATCTCTACATCAATCTTAACCGTCGTTCCTAAAAAAGTTTAACAATAAAGATTAAATCTATTAAATAAAAAGTTAAATAACAATTAAACATTCATACCTGGATTACATCTAACTAGTTCATCACAGTAGTCACTTAGGTTTTCATATTGTCCCTTATAATCTCCTTGAAGCCACTTAGTTGCAATCGCCTTAGCCCTGAAAACCTTATTAGATGTGACCTGCACTTGAAATTTTTGTTGGAGCATATCTTGTAAAGCCTTTAATGGTATTTCAGGGTTGACTCTAATAGTTGGTTCAATCTCTTTGGCCAACCAACTTATAGTGAACAACTTCACGTCTCGTGTTTGAAGGCATTGGTGTTCCTTGAATAAAGTTTTAACAACCCAGGACCTTTCTTTTTTATTGTATGAAATATGCAATAACCATGGGCAACTAGGTGTTGGAATTTTCTTTTTAGGTTTGGACTTTGTTGACTCAGAAATATTAACATGTTCAGACCCACCACCCACACATTGTTTTATCCCAACCTTATTACCTTCACACCTAAGTACATTTGGGCTTTTTCCCAATCACACAACACGAAATCTGCATTTATCATTCCTTAAGATATACAACTGCCTTCTACTCTCTATTGCATGTTTTTTACCATGGGCCTAATATCATCTCTACTAGCAAAAGCCTGACCAAGATAGAAAGGACAATCACCAATTTGTCCTTCCTTCTTCTTCTCTTTTCTAATGTTCTTCAATACTCTTTGTAATGGAGGTTCATCATCATACTCACCTACGCAATCAAAGTCATCAAGCTCAAAGTCACTCATATTATCATCTTCATCATCAGTTATTTTTTCATTTTCACAATCAACAGCGGCTCTAAATTCATCCATATCAACGTTAACATCGTAAATCAAATTATCCTCATCTACTATGAAGTCATAATCTTCCTCATCTTCTATCTCATAATCTTCATTATTGACTTTATGCAAAACATAAATCTCAATAATTTTATACTTATCAACATGTTTAATCAAGTTAGTAACATCCTCATCATTAGATAATGGCCTTAAACCATAATCTAATTCATCTCCTGGAATTTTAAATTGAAGTTTGATTACATCTTCTTTTTCATAACCGAATTTCTCTACCATATCACAAACCTTAATAATAAAAAAACAGTCTGAATCAACCATGTCAACAAAATCAATCTTACCCCCCTCGTACGTTATATCCGAAAAATTGCTAAACTCTCCCCCATGGTGAAGTTTGATAGTGAAGAAGCTAGGGTTCTTACCATACATGGTGTTAGCATCGAAGGTTTCTTCTTGTCGAACCAACATTCCCCACCGTCTATAGTTGAGCACATCTTCAATCGCTCGTTGCAGCCCTTGATGTAATCAAAATCGATGGAAGATTCAAAATCGATGGAAGAAGCAACGATGATAGCATCTAATTAAGCGAACAGTGATGTAACGATGGAACAATTATGTGATTAACATGCTTCTTACGTAATATAAAACTAGGGTTTTGTTTTTTAATGCAAAATTACTTAAATGCCCATTAAAAGGATAATTATTTAACCTTAATTCTAACGGTGTTAACTTATTAGATGTAAATGACACCGAATTTTAAATGTTGGGGATCCATATGCAAAAAAATAGATTTTTGGATGATAATGACAAATGTGAACAAACCATAGAGAGGTAAACGACAATTCACTCTAAAATTAAAATATGCGTTTATCGGTTGTTTGATCATTATTGATTTTATCTCTATATTATTTTCTTTTACCTTTATAATAAATTCAAACTTCAAATTATAATTGTGAAACAAATAGCTATCAAATAGATTGAATGTGTTACAATTAAAAAAACAAATGAAATCAAGAAACTGATTAGAAAAGTATATATGATTTAACCTTATTTGGTGGAACTTGGACCATCAAAGACCCGCTTAAAATTTATGGGGTCTTGCTATACAACACTGACGGAAGTCTAACTTAATTTATCAAGAAGTTTAAGTTTGCATATTAGTCTTAAATGGAGTTTTTTTCTCAAAGTGGTGTCTTAATTAGGGCCTACCCCCTAACCCCAATGCTTTAAATGTTATGTGACAATACATTCCCAACTCTTTTAACCCTCAATCCCATCCAATTACAACTTGTCAAGCATTTGAACTCTTTTATTACATTCAAGCGTTGCACTCTCTCCATTAGCAACCTTCATAGCCATCAATCTTTCTTAAATAACAACTTAATTATACATTTAAAAACTTTAAAACACTAAATATAAAAAACATACTCCTTATTATCACTACCAATACTCAAAACCTAAAAACATGTTCCTATTAAAAATCCATCAATGGTGTAACACCTCACCCGCAGAGGTCGACTGAAACACACAATTGTAGAAGAATAGACTAAAGCACTAGAGCTCAAAGATCACTTCATTGTGTATTTGATGATTCGAGATAATCATGAGATAATTTTTATTTCGCTGTTACTTTTTAGTTATTTTATCGTATGAATTGACACTACTATTAGTGTAGTGAAAACTAGATTATTGAATTTGAGTATTTTTTTCATATTATTTGTGATTACATTGATTGAATTGGATTCAATTGTGCTTTGAATATCTTATAACAAACAAGAAACAGGTGACACTTGGAATTTAGATTTGTTGATGCATGGTGGCTTTATAAATTGTTTATAAGGCGTGCTTGTAAATAAGAAAATATATGGAAATCGTGTCTTAAAAAAGGCAAAAGGGTACAATAACCACTCACACTTATTAGAGAAAGGTTTAAATTATTACACTAAATCATCTAGTAATGAAAATACATAAACTTATATAATATGATTGAACTAGTGTAGATGTAAGTTAAAATCTAAAATGGGGAAAAACAAACATAACAAAAACACTTAAAATCGTCTTATATGCTTCTTCTAAGAGTAGACACTAATCACAAGCTTAAAGAAATATTGATACATCTTTGTGACATCAAATGTAATCATCTAAGATAATGAATAAGGAATTATTTATGTTGAACTAGATGGATAATATTAAAAATCAAGATCCATATAACGGATTACATATCAAGTGATAATATGAAAAATTAAGAGTTTTTCATAATGTAACATCCAAACACATAAAAAATATGTTAAGAATCTGAATGAATATATATTCATCATGAAACTTAAAGATCATATCTAAATGACAAATATCATAATAGCATATTATGGATCAGCCAAGTAATAGTATCATAAACGTTGATTGTTGAACTGGCTAAGAGGAAAAGAAACTTAATTGAGTAGTCTCAATGTAAGGCCACTGGGATTATTTCTAAGGGTGTGGAAGAATAGCTACATTTGTATTTATGTACCTCATTCCAATGAATTTTTATGAGCTTTTGATACCAAAGTTTTCATGGTATCAGAGCAGGTTCTGAAACTTTGAAACACTAAAGATCCTCTATCACCAAGCTGTTGACATGGCTGGCGAACAACCAAAGAACCAGAAAATCGAAGGTATTGATAGTAGTTCCCCTATTACATCCATGCCTATGATTCGCCAAGGCAAATGCAAACTAATGAACCCCTCACTGACAGCAACTATAGTGATTGGGTTCACGAGATGAACAACTTTCTGTTTGCCAAGAACAAGATGGGTTTTGTCCATGTAACTATTCCGAAACCCGACCAAAAACATAATACATACACGGTGTGGATGCGCTGTGATGCAATGATATGCCAACACTTGGGCAGAGATTTGGGCCGATCTTCAAGAACGGTTTGGGAAAGAAATCGCCCCACGTGCATATCAGTTGAAACAAAAACTCACTGTTACAAGGCAAGATAATAATTTTGTCTCGGCTTACTATACAGCTCTTAGGAGCCTTTGGGATGAAATCTCATTTGTGCTCCTTACTCCTCGTTATACTTGTGGTCACTGCACCTGTGAAATCAGAAAATGGTTGAATGACTTTCAAGAAAAGGAACGTTTGTACCAGTTCCTTATGGGATTGGATGGTGGCTTCTCAACCATTCATACACTGTTATTGTCCATGAAACCAAACCCACGCTTATAGAGGCTTATAGACTTGCGTCCGAGGATGAGCAGCAACGATCCATAACTGGGTCTAAAGAAGGTCATATCAAACCCAGTGCCTTTCAAACTTACTTTGAGGGACGGCGAGATGGCTTCAATAGGTGTGGGAACTATGTTGTAAGTTTTTACCTGAATTTTTGTGTTATGCAGGGCTTACACTCGAAGAAGTTGGTTGGAGCGGGTAAATACGTGCATGGTCTGTATCGAATGAGTGTACTGGGGGACGATAGAAGAGTCATGACTTTGAAGACTGATGCACAAGTTTGGCATTCTAGATTAGGTCACGCCTCTACCTCGAAACTTAGTCATATTGAGTCTTTGAAAAATGTTTCATTTGATTTTAAAGATGATGTTTGTCATGCATGTATGAAGGCCAAACACACTTGATCTGCTTTTCCTAAAAGCTTTAATAAATCCAATGAATGTTTTGAGCTTATTCACTGTGATATTTGGGGTAAATATAGAAAACCGTCTACTACTCTTGCTAATTATTTCCTTACTATTGTCGACGATTATAGCCGAGGCGTGTGGGTTTATTTAATTAAACATAAAGATCAAGCAAGTGACTGCTTGATTAGTTTTCATAAAATGATTGAAACTCAATTTAGAAAACGGATAAAAAAATTTAAATGTGATAACGGAGAAGAGTTCACATCTAATAGAATGAAAACATTTTATTCACAAGAAGATATATTGCTTAAAACAACATGCCCACACACACCCCAACATAACGGGGTGGTAGAACGTAAACATCGCTACTTACTTGAAATGGCCCAAGCCCTCATGTTCAAGGAAGCCTTCCAAAGAGATTTTGGGGCGAGAGCATTGAAACGATTGTTTACATCATCAACAAGTTGCCTTCCAAGGTTATAAACCACAAAACACCCCACGAAAATAATCATGGGTAAAATACTTGATTATGAGGAAGTGAGAACTATAGGATGTTTAGTATATTATCATAGTACGGTGACAAAGGGAGACATAAATGGATATAAACCGGGCATTTTTATTGGTTACCCGGTGGGCATAACGGGATATAAAATTTTCGACATAGAAGATGGGAAATTCGTGGTCTCACGTGATGTTAGGTTCTTTAAGAAGATATTCTCTTACATGAAGTTAAAAAGGGAAAGTGTTGATGAGAGTGCCTTTGAAATTCCTACATGGTTAGAGGACACTAATGAAGAATGGAACAATCCATCAAACTCTTATGAAGATGGGTCATCTCAACCTACCATCGAATCATTAAGCCCAACAGATGTTAATGGAAATCCCCATGACACCTCTAAGCCTTCTAGCCCACTCATGCAACCTATTAATGAACAAGAGGAACAAAGTATGTCTATTGAGAATCCATCTATGTGAATCCAAGAATCGCAATCAGAAATTATCAGTGTTAATTCAAGTCGAGTCAACGTTTGCGGAATCACCGTTAACTTGGTTCAATTGTTTGTATTAATTTCAAAAACAATAATTATTAATGAATATGATGAACGCAATGGAAGGAACACAATTAATGATGAGACAAATATTCAATTCAAACGTATTTCATTAAAACATGCTAATGATTATAGTTGAATAAACTGTAACATCTCGTATTTTTGTTAACTATGTAGTTAGTTTCGTTTATTATGTAAGGGCTATTTTTGTCAAATATGAAACTTATGGTGTGATCATGCCTATTTCTTTGGTTGTCTTTAATTCTTTTTAATAACTAGTAATAATACTAATAATAATAATAATAATATCAATAATAATAATAATACCAATAATGAAGCGATGCTAATAAGATTGACAATAATTACTATTATAACAATAATAATAACCAAGCTTATGTTAATAATAATAATAATAATAATAATAATAATAATAATATGTTTAAAACTTATAGATTAAATTAAGTTTAGGGGGTTGTTTGTTAATTTTGAAACTTTAAAAAGAAAGGTTTAACATAAAATAACAAAAGTTGAAATTGCAGGGACCAATTATGCATTTAATGAAAACCCAAACCCCCTTTCTTTTTTTCACAATTTTCCGGCCGCAGGTCGGCCAAGCCGGTGTGGCGCCGATGAGGAACCAAAACCGGTCAAAATGACCGGTAACTTGCGATTAAATGGCGCCAAACGAATCGATGAAGTGTTTCGAACTTGATTATGCCATTTAATTGCCTTCACAAGCCGGTTAAGAACCCCAAACAACCAAATAACCGACGCCCTTAAACTCGATAACCGTTCGGGCATTAAACCTTAATAATACTCTAATTAAATGAACCATTATCGAACGTTTAGCTAGTCTTAAGCTATTATCAATTGCAATTGCATCTGAAACAAATGTTAACCTCCCTCTCGATCTCCACCTTAACAGCAAACCTGCAATCACGCAAACATCATCGCCCGGCCTTCGGAACCTAATTGATTGAGGGATTTGATTCGTGTACGTTTCGCGAAACTCCACACGAAGTTAATTGGATTATGATCATCATTTGACCAACAATTGAGCTCTACGTGGTCGCGACTTGTTTCTAACCCGTTCTTATCAATATAATTTTCAATCCAGGTAATTTAACTTATGTATATACTCGAAAATGCGTGGGGAATCAAAGCCCCATGTTTATTCTTGTAATCGTTATCGAATTGATGGTCAAGTTGATCTAAGATGGTTCTAGGGTTCTTGAAAATGGGGGAAACCTTTTGAATTGGGTTTATAGCAAATCGAAACCAACAATAACTGCGGCGGCGGCCTTGTTCTATTGGTTAAGTTATTTGTCACCCCTACATGAGGTCCCGGGTTCGAACCCGGGCAACATCATGTATTTTTTTAAGGCTTTGTAGCCAATAACATAATTATGGAAAATTCTTAGTAAATATAAAAATAAATTTTGTAAACTTTAAATATTTTTATAGACATCAAATAGTATTTTTTTAAAATTTAAGTAATTAAATAACTTTTTTTATTAAACCTTTTAACAAAGGTTATTCTTTGTTTATTTCTCTTAAAATGGATTTCAAATAATAAATAATAAATTATTATTGGTCCAAACGTTACCTTTTAAATCATGATTATTTTAAAGTGTTTATTTAAATTTTAATGGTTGTTACAAATGGTTTAATTTAACTTTCCTCTATTAAAACACATAAATGGTAAATTTTCTTTATTAAGATATATAACATACTTACAAAAAAAATCCCAAATGTTACTAAAACCCTAGTTCTCGTTAAATCATTAACCTTATTACTAACCTAAATCTTTTAATATATATATATTTAGGTGTCTTGTGACGATTCATCTTGGAACGACATTATTATTAATCTTATTAATCTTAATCATATACTTTTTTTGTCATGTGAGTTTCCTTGCCCCTTTTTACATTTTTCACACTATTTTGGGGTGAAACATGATACTTATACATCATACACTTATAAACGTTTGAGACTTGTAAAGCACTTGCAATTCATCTTTTTATTTTGTCATGGTTATTTGTGTGTTGTAGGTGATTATATGAGATACATAAATTGTTTACAATCATTAACTATTGCTAGCTTGGCGACGTCTTAGATCTTTGGGCCTGACAAGCCTATTTGGTGCTAAAGCCGAGGTATTGTCGGCTCCTGATGACGTATGCTTGTTCATCATGGGAACCAAATACACTTAGCCAATCTTATATACTTGTAATCAAGTCGAGGTTTGGTTGTAAAAATATGTGTTCTATAACCTTACTAACTTATAACCTATAACATGAATTGCTACTTGTAACCTTATCATATTATGTATGAAAACCTTGAAAACTCACCAACTATTTTTAGTTGACCTTTTATTTCTATCATGTTTCAGGTAATCCTCAAGTTTAAAGTGAACTTTTGAAGCTTGCAATAATCTAAGATGTGGACCTAGTTAATGAAATAAAAAGACTATGTTTTGTTATGTAATGTTTGGTTTTGTTTCATGATTGAGACTTTATGCTTGTAATACCTTTTGAAACTTATAATTTTAATATTTACATTTAAATATAGTGTTATGTGGCTATGAACAATCTTAACCCTCACATCTCGATGATTCCGCCGTCAAGGTTGGGGTGTGACATAAACAATGAATGAATGAATGATATTGATTTGAGTGTTTGATGATATGACGGTTGCTAGGGTTTTGATTTGTGTGATTTGATGTGATGTTTGGTGGTTGTAATGTTGCTTGGATGTTTGCCGTCGGAGCCATCTCCTTAATGTGAAACCTAGGATCCATATATATAGGCACGTGTGTTTCTGTTAAGGAAACATCGAATTTGTTGGGATTCGCACAGTTGTTTGGTTGACTTGTTGACTTGTAACACTTGTATTATTAAATACAAGTGTTTGGACTCCGCAGGACTATGGTCTTCCATAGATGTTTGTTCTTCCGCAGGAGGCTTGTTCTTCCGAATCTATCTTGTTCTTCCGAAGCAATCTTGATCTTCCGAAGCAATATTCACTTTCATCCTCAGAGTTGGTTGTTTATCCACAGAAGATCTTCGGATGTATTTTACTTGTAAGAAACATATCTACGTAAGAACAAAATGTTCATCAGTAGATGTTTCTTACACTTGGTCAATTTCAGAAATTCACCAATTATAATGTTTTACCTGCAAACATACATAAACCAACACACATATATGGGTTAACCTATATATTTAATGCATACATAATAATGAATTACAAGTATTCATTACAAATATTGATTAAAGTTCTAAGCCTATACAGAATGGACTAGATCTATTGACCCTAGATCTAACAATACTCCTCCTTAGGCTTAGATACTTCTAATCAGTTCTGCAAAATTGAAAGTTCCTTTACTCTTGACACCATCTTTTTGTTGAAATAAGATACTGCATCTTTTTTATCATAATACTTGTATTTGATCTCCATTTTGCATATCCTTTTAAGAGTATCAAAGCTCAATCCCAAAATGTCTTCTTCTGTAGTCAGAGTTTCCATATCACATTGGTTATTGACAATTTCCAACTCATCTTCTTCTGAGACTCTTAGTTCTGTGACTTCTTCAACGTTAACTCCTTTCAAAAGTCCAGCTTCATGTCTTCTTCTTTTGTATGCCTTTGCGTGAAATTTGTCAATCACTTGAATCATATACACATATAGACATAAGTCATTCTGAGCCCTTTCATCAGTTAGCTTTGGGAAGAATTTGTCATGAAGATATGATGTATAGCTTGGGTGAAGCAATTTGATCTCCAATGGGTCAAAAAATCGTATCTTATTAGCTTTCTTCCCTTCAGCATTCCTCAACAACACTAGCTCTTTTGTTTTCTCAACATAACCTCATTCTGTTATGGGAGATGTATATTGATTTCCATTAAAGCTTTTGATAGATGTTGTATTTATGTTGCTGTATCCAACCCGTTTTAACATTTCATCATCTACAAGTGAAGATGGCTTAGATGTTGTTCTTTTGATTCCTTGAATTCTCTTTTTGTGCTCAGCATCATCTCTCTTAGCCTCCTTGAGCACATCATCTATGAATTTTGTCTTTATCTTTCCCACAGACACAGAAAAATCTCTTCCCCTTGAATGGATTGGATAGTTAGACATGATTAGGCTTTGCAGATCTTTAATATCTCTCTCAAGAAGACATAGTAATGCTTCTACATCATGGAAGTGTTGGATTCTTCCAGATGTTCTTTTAATGATTGCACAATCCCAGTCTGGATCATATTTCTAGGCCAAAATCTTGTTTTCCTCCACAGAACTAGGAGTTGTGATGTGGTTATACAGCTCTATCAGTGTAGATTTTTGCTCAGTAATCTCTATAATTGTTGTGCCCAGAGGCCACACTTTTCCAGGGATAACTGCCCTAGGCTCTCTTATTAGCTTATCTTTCCCTTTGTGCTTATATTTAGATACAACGGTTATAGGATCTGCAGGGAGTTTGCTTTGTTGCTCAGCAGCAGAATCTGGAGCTTCAGTTCTGAATCTCACCCCTATGTCAAGCTCAACAGCCACCTGTGAATCCAATGATCGCAATCAGGAATTATCAGTGTTAATTCAAATCAAGTCAACGTTTGCGGAATCAATGTTAACTTGGTTCAATTGTTTGTATTAACTTCAAAATCAATAATTATTAATGAATAGGATGAACGCAATGGATGGAACACACTTAATGATCAGACAAATATTCAATTCAAACGTATTTCATTAAAACATGCTAATGATTACAGTTGAATAAACAATGAATGAATGAATGCTATTGATTTGAGTGTTTGATGATGTGACGGCTGCTAGGGTTTTGATTTGTGTGATTTGATGTGATGTTTGATGGTTGTAATATTGCTTGGATGTTTGCCGTCGGATATGTCTCCTTGATGTGAAACCTAAGATCCATATATATAAGCACGTGTGTTTCTGTTAAAGAAACATTGTATTTCTTGGGATTCACACGGCTGTCTGGTTGACTTGATGACTTGTAATACTTGTATTATTAAATACAAGTGTTTGGACTCCGCAGGACTATGGTCTTCCGTAGATGTTTGTTCTTCCGCAGGAGGCTTGTTCTTCCGAAGCTATCTTGTTCTTCCGAAGCAATCTTGATCTTCCGAAGCAATATTCACTTTTATCCTCAGAGTTGGTTGTTTATCCGCAGAAGATCTTCGGATGTATTTTACTTGTAAGAAACATATCTACGGAAGAACAAAATGTTCATCCGTAGATGTTTCTTACACTTGGTCAATTTCATAAATTCACCAATTATAATGTTTTACCTACAGACATACATAAACCAACACACATATATGGGTTAACCTATATATTTAATGCATACATAATAATGAATTACAAGTATTCATTACAAATATTGATTAAAGTTCTAAGCCTATACAAAATGGACTAGATCTATTGACCCTAGATCTAACAATCTACAGTTGAACCAATTGCCAATGATAAAGAGCAACCCGTCAGGTCCAAACATGATAAATGCCAACCAACACGCTTCTGAGATTTCGATGTTGAGTTGCCTCCTTCGGTAGACCACAGGCGACCCGACTCCAATCAGTCTTCTTCGGTGGTATATCCCTTTGCTAACTATGTTTCATATGATAAATTCTCTGATTCTCACAAAGCTTACTTGGCAGCCATTACTAAAAATAGTGAGCCTAAAACTTTTTACCAAGACATGCAGGATATTGAATGGCGAAAGGCCATGCAAAGGTAAATCGAGGCCCTTGAAGAAAATGACACCTAGTCCTTGGAGGATCTCCTTAAAGGCAAACATGCCATCGACTCCAAGTGGGTCTACAAAATCAAATACAAATCTAACGGAGACATAGAGAGGTACAAAGCACGTTTAGTGGCGAAGTTCTTTACACAATTTGAAGGTGTCAACTATCATGACACAATTGCCCTGGTTGCCAAACTAGTCACGGTCCGGTGTCTCTTAATTGTAGTTGTTAAAAGAAATTGGCTCTTGCATCAGTTAGACGTTAACAATGCATTTTTGCATGGAAACTTGAAAGAGGAAGTATATATGAAGATTCCCCAAGATTTCTTTAAAAATAACGACACTCGTGTCTGCAAATTGAAAAAGTCACTTTACGGTTTGAAACAATCCTCTCATACATGGTACCAAAAATTCACTAATGCCTTGATCCAATTTGGTTATTAGGAGTCAAGGGCTGATCACTTACTCTTCACGGTTCAAGAGGGAGAGTTATTTGTTTTCATTCTTATCTATGTTGATGATGTTATCCTCACAGGAAATCATCTTTCCAAGATTGATTCTACCAAGCAACATTTTAACAATGTTTTCAGCATCAAAGATTAGGTCCTCTTAAATATTTCCTTGGGATTGAGGTCTCCAAGACGTCCGATGGTCTTGTTTTAAGCCAACGAAAATATACTATTGATATTCTACAAGATTGCGGTCTCCTTAGTAGCCGCCCTAGTTCTTTTCCAATGGAGCAGAATGAAAAAATTGATGAATTTCCAGATAGTCCACGAATTGATGCTACACAATACCGATGAATAATTGGTCATTTGCTTTATCTACAAGCCACTAGACCCGACATTGCATACTCGGTTAACATTTTGAGCCAATTTGTCTCCGATCCCTGATAAGAACAGATGGAGGCGGTCACCCGAATCCTTCGTTATCTCAAGGCAACACCGGGTAAAGGAATTTTCATTCCAAAGCATGATGATTTTCAGCTTGTTGCTTATTGCCATGCCGATTGGCTTGGCTGTCTCACCACTCGACGGTCACAAACTGGCTACATTTTTGATTTTAGGTGGTTCTCCTGTGTCATGGAATACAAAGAAACAATCGGTGGTTTCCCGTTCTTCAGCGGAAGCAGAATACAGGGCCATGGCTGACACCGTTAGTGAGGTTCTTTGGCTTCGATGGCTATTACAAGACTTCAATATTCATATTGTCGGTCCTACCCCCATGTTTTGTGACAACCAAGTTGCTCGTCACATAGCCAACTATCCCGTTTTCCATGAACACACGAAACATGTTGAGATGGATTGCTACTTTGTCCGTGAACATGTGACCTCTCAAGAAATTCAGCCTGTTCATGTTGATTCATTCATACGTACGTACAGTCAAAAGACGGCCTTGCGGGCCATGGATTGAGGTCTGTATTTCGGGGTACCTTCTTAGGATGGTTATGGGCGAAAACCCATCCTCCACCAAGGCAGCTTCCACGTATCTCTTGAGATCGAGATCAGCTTCCCAAGTCAGAACTAGAAAGAATAGTAAATAGCAGTGCTGATAGACTTCATATGATAAAATCGTCGCTCATCCCTCGTGTTCTCTCCCGTGAAGTGATTAATCCGGAGGGGGGGAGGGCCTCGTGGCGATAAGGATAAGCGCAATAACTAACTCTAAACTCCAACTTGTTGATCTTCTAATTAAACCTTTGGGAGCTCAACAACTTCAGTTTCTGCTTAACAAACTGGGCATTCGTGATCTTCATACTCCAGCTTGAGAGGAAGTATTAGAATTATCTTTTATTTATTTAGTTTATATTTATCCTCCCTATCAATTAGGAAGTGATCATGATGTTTATTAGTTTCCTTTTTCTTCTCCTAGCTAATCGAATCTTAAATTGTATTTATGCACTTCATTCCAATGAATTATTATGAGCTTTTGATACCAAAGTTTTCAACAATATCTTAAAAGGAATGTGGCATAAGATAACTAACCCAAGACGTATAGGTTAGGTTAAAAGGATGAGAAATTACATAAAAGCTAGTCGGAACATTTGAAAATGTGTGGCATATGAATTAAAGGGTATACATTTCAATAAAAGCAATCTATAGATAGGGGTGTTTATCGAATCGAATCGAGTCGAATTCTAGTTAATCGAATCAAATAAGTTGAATTTTGAAAATTTCAAACTAGATTCTAATTCGATTCGAATTCGGAAAAGATAAATTGAATTCGAATCGAATCGAATCGAATTCGAAACTTTCAAACAGGATTCGGATTTGATTCCTATTCGAAAAAAAGTTCGAATTCGAATTGAATTTGAATTTATTCGATTCGTATTTAATAAAAAAATTAATCGAATAGTATTTTCAAAATTCATTCGACAAATCCAATTTCAAAATGCTCAAAATATATGAAAAACTTAACATGTGAAAAAATATTATTAGTTTCAAATAAGTTAAAATGTATCAATTAGATTTTAACATTTTAGATTATATATTTTTTAAACTTTTAATTCTTAATTTCTTATATGCATATTATTAAATTTATTATACAAAATAAATAAATGTATGTGTGTATTTATAATTCGAATTTTGAATCGAATCGAAAATCACAAATTCGCAATTCGATTCGAATTCGACATCTAGACCTCGAATTGAATTCGATTTTGAAAATTCGAATCGAATTTCAAATCATTAATTTTCGACTTGAACCGAATCGAATCGAATTTCGAGTTTTCGAATCTGATACGAATATTGAACACCCATATCTATAGAAATTATTTATGAAGCTTTAACAATAATAATGATTTATGGAGTTAGATAAGAAACATGTTCGTTAGAAATAGATAGAAATTCTAACAATTATAAAGTGAGATATATAGAAATAGATCAGATTCACGTCAAGTATCGAGTAACAAATTATCTATAGAGATAGATGAAGTTTAAGCCCAACAAGTGAGATCTTTAGAGATAGATCAAGTCACTTTAGCAAACTTAAATATATGAAATCATTAAGAGGTTTGACATATGTAGATATCTCAAATCATCTGTATAATTATGATCGGAAAAAAAATTTAAATTTTGATACATCATAGATAAATATAATAAGACCTAGTTTGTATGACTTAAGAATTATAAAATGAAATATATAAAGAAAGATCGAGATCACTTAGAAAAATATGCATACATACACACACATGAAAGTTCTCGATAAAACCCTTAGGGTATGTTTGGTATGTGGTAATGGAATGGACGTAGGAATGGAATGAATAAGGGAATGAAATGGATAAGAGAATGAAATGAATCATTACATTCTATTGATCCGTTTGGTTGCCCTTAGTAATAAATGAATCATATCTTTGTTTTATTTGTTAGGTATAAAAATCGAAACAATGAAGTGTAAAAGTAGTAGTGATTGTGATGGTGAGAGGAGGTGGTGGCTGGAGGTGGTTTCCGGCGGCGGTAGTAGCCAGATGTGGTTTCCGGCGGCGGTGGTGGCCGGCGGTGGTTTCCGGTGTCGGTGGTGGCTGGTAGTGGTTTTCGTTGGCGGCAGTTTCTGGCAGCAGTGGTGGCTGACGGCGGTGGTTTCTGGCGACGGTGGTGGCTGGCGGTGGTTTTCGACGATGGTGGTGCCGGAGGTGGTTTCCGGAGGCAGCAGTGGCCTTAGGTGGTTTTTTGCGATGTCGGTGGTGGCCTTCAGGGGTGGTTTCTTGCGATGGCGGTGGTGGCCTTCTGAGGTGGTTTCTTGCGGTGGTGGTTCCCGGCGGCGGCGGTGGCCTTCGGAGGTGGTTTCCGGCGCCGGC
>BJCM01270663.1:0-11436 GCA_018326385.1 Flaveria bidentis
GCTCATGAGTCCATGGAGGATTGCGTTGTGAGTGGCTACAACATCCCAAAAAGCACACGGTTGTTGGTATTGAGAATGCATTATTTCCTGCATAATTCCCTCTCCTTGTTTTACTCTCTATCAAAGATCTTGTGCATATCTTCAGCCGATTACTTTGTTTCCTTTTTATTAGTTTCCTTTTCTTGGTTGATTGTTTTGCCTATTTAGGCCTCTCTCTTTTTGTATTCATGTATCAGAAAATACATAGAAAGCTTTTTGATCAAAACCTTTATGGTATCAAAGCAGTGATTTCTCACTCTCGATCCAGACCCGAAATCCAAAAATCATTCTCATTATCCAGCCACTATGGCAGGCGATAATGCAAACAAAGAAACCACCAAATCCGATACAAGCAACCCCGATCACAACTCACCGTTCTACCTCCACCCCTCCGATTATCCGAGACAAATGCATGTCAACGATGTATTAACCGACAACAACTACCTTGACTGGGTCCAAGAGATGGAAAATTTCTTGTTTGCTAAAAACAAGATAGGTTTCATCGATGGAACCATTAAAAGGCCAGAAACGGACGATGCAAATTACATGGCATGGATGCGATGTGACGCGATGATTAAAGGGTGGCTTACCACAGCCATGGAGAAAGAAATCCGAGGAAGCGTGAAGTACGCCAATTCAGCATCGGAAATCTGGAAGGATCTTCAAGAACGATTTGGAAAGGAAAGTGCACCGCGTGCATACGAGTTGAAGCAGGCTATCTCGAACACCAGGCAAGATGGAATGACTGTGTCAGCCTATTACACGAAGCTGCGTGGGCTATGGGATGAGATGCAGTCTTTCCTTCCCACTCCCAAATGCAAATGTAACGGATGTACGTGTGGTCTTGGAAAATCGCTCAGGGAACTTAGAGAAAAAGAACAACTCTACGAGTTCCTCATGGGCCTAGATGGTGAGTTTTCTATCATTAGAACACAGATCCTCGCAACCAAACCCATTCCATCCTTAGGGAACGCTTATCACCTGGTCGCCGAAGATGAACAACAAAGAACCATAGCTGGAGGAAAGAGGCCAGTAATTGAAGCAGTGGCCTTTCAAGCTTCTGTGAAACGGAATGGTCCACCAACTCGGACCGGACAGAAAGAAGAGAAGGGCATGGGTCACTGTGATCATTGTGGAAAGGATGGACACACTCGCGATGGATGCTTCAAGCGAGTCGGTTATCCGGAGTGGTGGCCCGGAAAGAATAAACGAGAAAAAGGGAAGCCGAAGGCGGCATGCGCAGAGACCGAACCAGACCTGATTGCAAGCTTAATAAAGGAGCAGTACGAGCAATTTCAGAAACACTTTGCTGGAGAAAACAAACCCGCGCAAAGTGAGGCTCCTCGCATCGCGAACATGGCTGGTAATTTTAGACACAACGACAACTGGATAATGGATTCCGGATGTACGGAACACATTACTTACAGATCCGATGTCCTTGAGGATAGAACCGAATCCAGAAACGAGCCACCCGTGACCATTCCCAACGGAGAAAATGTACCGGTTGAAGGCAGGGGGAGTCACACCTTGCCGAATGGAACAAGAGTGCAAGAAGTGTTGCACGTCCCAAAATTTACTTTCAACCTTTTGTCTGTGAGCAAACTTTCAAAAAATCTAAACTGTGCCGTAACATTTTTTCCCGAATTCTTTGTTATGCAGGGCTTGCGTTCGAGGAAATTGATTGGAGCGGGTAGGTGCAAAGATGGTCTATATCAAATGGGGATGCTTGGAAGTAGAAGAAAAGCTATGGTGGTGACTAGTGATATGTGGCACAAGAGGCTCGGACATGCGGGTGATGAGAAGTTGTCTCAAATAAATTTTCTCAGTAATTTTTCTTTTAAGAACAATGGTGATGTTTGTGATTCTTGCATGAAGTCTAAATTTACCAGAATGCCTTTTCCTACTAGTATAACTAAGACGAGTGCTTGTTTTGATCTTATTCATTGCGATATATGGGGAAGATACCGTACGCCCTCGTTTTCAAATGCCAACTATTTTTTGACGATAGTTGACGATTATAGTAGGGTCGTTTGGGTCTATCTCCTCAAACACAAATTTGAAGCAAGTACATGTCTAATATATTTCCACAAAATGGTTAAGACGCAATTTGAAAAGAATATAAAAAGGATAAGGTGTGACAACGGTGGGGAGTTTATTTCCAACAAAATGATGAGCTTTTATGCGGAACAAGGAATCATCTTGGAGACAACGTGTCCGCACACTCCACAACAAAATGGAGTCGTGGAAAGGAAACATAGGCACTTGCTTGAAACGGCACGTGCTCTCAAGTTTGAAGCGAATCTCCCGAAAAGATTTTGGGGCGAATGCATTTTAACCGCAACATACATCATAAATAGGTTACCCTCAAAAGTTATTGAAAATAAAACCCCATACGAGTTGCAACATGGCGAAAAACCAAACTATGATCATATGAAGGTCTTAGGTTGCTTGGCGTATTATCGAAGCATTGAAACAAATGGAGATAAATTTGAGATAAGGGGGAGGCCGGGTGTATTCATGGGATACCCAAGTGGAACAAAAGGGTATAAAATTTTCGACCCAAGCAATGGAAAAATTATCACGTCAAGAGATGTAAAATTTGCTGAAAAAGTTTTCCCCTTTGCTACAAAAATTAGAGAAGACCAACATGAAGAGGAGGATATATTCACAGCCTTCCCGGATGAAGAAAATGAGATCAATAGGCCAATTGGGCCCAACGTGATGGAGGCCAAGGATTTGGGCCCAAACAACCCAGAAACTCATCTTATTTTTGATGAGCAATTGGAATTAGAAGAACTGGGCCTAAACAGCCCAACTGATGATGATACTGGGCCTGATCATGGTGGACCAGATATTCCCTCTCAATCACAAGCACCAAGGAGCCCAGCATGTACTGAACCAAATCAACAAAGTGCTGACGAAATCCAAAATCAAAATGATGAAAGTATCGCACAAGGCAGGGAGAGACGAACTAAGACCATACCACCCCACCTCAAAGATTACGATGTCAAGCTCCCCCCCTCTATAGACCATGCGCATCCCGTTTCCGATCAAGAATCCTCAACGGTATGTCCCATTGCTAATTTTGTTTCATATGAAAAATTTTCAAAATCTCACAAGGCCTTCCTTACGGCCATCACCTCAAACGGTGAGCCAAAAAGTTTTAGACAAGCTGTGCAGGATCAATATTGGAGGGATGCCATGCAAAGTGAAATAAAAGCCCTCGAAGAAAACGGAACTTGGACCATAGAAGATCTTCCCAGTGGGAAACGGGTTATAGATTCAAAATGGGTGTATAAAATAAAATTCAAACCGAATGGTGAAGTTGAGAGGTACAAGGCAAGACTCGTCGCTAAAGGATACACGCAAATGGAAGGGGTTGATTACCATGACACGTTTGCACCAGTGGCCAAACTAGTAACCGTAAGGAGTCTCATCGCTGTTGCCATAAAAAAGGATTGGAGTATTCACCAACTCGATGTCAACAACGCTTTCTTGCACGGTGACTTAAACGAAGAGGTATACATGCGAATCCCACAAGGCTACGACAAAAGGGGGGGAACACAGGTGTGTCGATTGAGAAAATCATTATATGGGTTGAAACAGGCTTCGAGAAATTGGTATCAAAAGTTTACATCGGCCCTCCTCCAACTCGATTACAAACAATCCGCTGCAGACCACTCACTCTTTACCTATAAAAAGGGGAAGGTTTTTGTCACAACCCTCATATATGTCGACGATGTTATCGTAACAGGGAACGATGAAAAGAAAATCCAAGAAACAAAGAACTTCTTAAACGGCAAGTTTAGCATCAAAGACCTTGGCCCGTTAAAGTATTTTCTCGGAATAGAAGCGGCAAGAACTAAAGACGGCTTGGTGCTAAGCCAACGGAAATACACCCTCGATATCCTGGAAGACAGTGGAATGTTAGGATGCAGACCATGCTCTTTCCCTATGGAGCAGAATCTGAAACTTGATAAGGGAGATGAGGATGCTCGTATCGATGCCAGCAAGTACCGAAGATTGGTTGGACGATTACTCTATCTCCAAGCAACTAGACCCGATCTTGCCTACTCGGTAAACGTTCTAAGCCAGTTTGTCTCGGACCCTCGACAAAGACATCTCGATGCTGCCATGAGAGTTCTTCACTATCTAAAGGCAACACCGGGGCAAGGTATTTTCTTCCCGAAAGAAGGGGGCACTGACTTGGTTGCATACTGTGATGCCGATTGGATGGGTTGCTCACTTACACGAAGATCAAGAACGGGATATCTTCTACTGTTGGGGGGAGCCCCCATCTCATGGAAATCAAAGAAGCAGTCCGTTGTATCACGTTCCTCAGCCGAAGCAGAATATCGTGCGATGGCCAGCGCTACTAGTGAAATTCTGTGGATGCGTTGGCTGTTAAAGGGCCTTGAAACCGAACAACATGACTCTACACCACTCTACTGTGACAACGACGCAGCCAGACATATCGCAAACAATCCAGTTTTTCACGAACGAACAAAGCACGTGGAAATGGATTGTTATTTTGTTAAAGAACGAGTCGAATCACATGAAATCAAACCTCTCTATATTGACACGAAGACACAAATAGCCGACCTTCTCACAAAAGCTTTGGGCTCAAAACAACTCGAGTTCCTTCTTGTCAAGATGGGCATGAAAAATCTACACGCTCCACCTTGAGGGGGAGTATTGAGAATGCATTATTTCCTGCATAATTCCCTCTCCTTGTTTACTCTCTATCAAAGATCTTGTGCATATCTTCAGCCGATTACTTTGTTTCCTTTTTATTAGTTTCCTTTTCTTGGTTGATTGTTTTGCCTATTTAGGCCTCTCTCTTTTTGTATTCATGTATCAGAAAATACATAGAAAGCTTTTTGATCAAAACCTTTAGTTGGTAAATCTTTGGAGGATCCATCGTGATCCGAATATATGGTCAGATCCTTGTGAATTTAAGCCAGAAAGATTCTTGACGAGTCAAAAAGATGTTGATGTTAAAGGAAATCATTTTGAATTGCTTCCATTTGGTAGTGGTAGAAGAATGTGTCCTGGTGTTTTCTTTGCCTTACAGGTTTTGCCTTTAACATTAGCAAGTGTGATTCAACAGTTTGAGATAATCAAACCATCAGATGAATCGATTGACATGAGTGAAAGCTCGGGAATCACTACTTGCAAAGCGACACCATTGGAGGTTCTTATTGCCCCTCGTTTGTCCAAGAAAATGTATCCCCTTAGCGTGTAATCTATATATGAGTAAGATTTTGGCTAGACAAGCTTTTTTTTTTGAGATATCAATATAAACACTTAAGCTCTTGTTACGATAAGCTTTGATTGTTTATGTAAAAAAGTGATGTTGCAATCTCTCATCTTTGTGCACTGTGATATATTGCTTCACTTTATCAGCTATCTCTAAAGAAATAATAACTAGCGTGTAATTTCCGTCACCCACATCACATCGATCTATAATAAAATTTATATGAAAATTTTAGACAAACATACGCAAGGGTGTATTCGGAATTTAAGAGTACATCATAGTGTTGTGAAAAGAATTATTGAAGTGTTAACCTCACAAGTGTTGAAAAAGCTTGATATCAAGTTTATATCAAAATGTAAGATAAAAAAATAACAAAAATACAATTATATGACCCAGTTTGGTTTCAAGAAAATATATACCGTACTATAGACAAAAATAAGGAAGCCATAATATCATATTTCGAATTTTATAAACACAATATATTTTAAAATTTATATGATAAAAACAAAATATATTAAAAATATCGACTATATTAATAAAAGAATTGAGATTTATAAAAGCAGGAAATACTATTGGATCAAATTTTTAGTGTCTCTTTTAATAATTAAGGGATTGTTTGACAGTCTTTTAATAAGCCTCTTAATAGTTTAGATGTCGGAATGGTTCAACAATTAATGATTCAAACTGTTAGTTTCGCGAGTAAATGTCTGAATCTGAATGGTTCAGACTTTTGCCTTTGAATGGGTAAGCAGTATACTAGTGATGAATGATTAAAATGTCTAATGCTGAATGGTTAAGACCTCTTATCTTAATTGGTCAGATATTTGCATTTGAATAGTTAAACGATATACTAGCTCTTAATGGTTCAGACCTTTTAATGATTCAGACTTCTTATTGGTTCAACACTTAATCATTAAGAAGTTGTCAAACAACCACTTAATCAGAAATAGAACACTCCTATTCATAGGACAATTTTAATATATTATTTTGACCGAATTTTATTTTAAAAAATGTGTATCTAATGTTTTCATTTCACAAAATAACCTCAAACATAGGCGACTGACTTTGTAATATTGACAGCAGCGCCCACACTTAGATACAAAGGGGTCCAACCGTAAGCACGGGTGTCCAAGTGTCCAACCCAAAACACGAGCGTCCGAACCCAAAACACGAGCGTCCGAACCCAAAACACGAGCATCCGAACTCATAAACACATGCATAAAACCTCACAAACACGGGCATCGATCACACAAGAATTGTAGTGCTACGTACCTCCGAGGTGTTCAAAATACGTTGAATAAAATGTATTGTATTTAACCCAACTTTTTTTCTTCTAAACAAATTTATGTCTAAGGATAGACTTACAATCACCCCGACTCGTTTCCGAACTAAATTTACGTAAAAACGCAAAGTATATGAAAATGTATTATATTTGACCCAACGTTTTTCCAAACGAAAGTACATTGATACGTAATCCAACTCAAAACATATATAAAAATAAGCACGAAAACGTTTTATATTTGACCCAATACACTGATCAAAATATCCGTAAAAAAGTAGACGTATAACGAAGCGTAGACAATCTTAAAATGTATATAAAAAAACGTAGACGGGCTCGAATTTATACTAACACATACAAAAAAATATGAATGTAAGAATATATCTTTTTAAGTAAAATTGTATAGTAGTAAATCCAAAACTTTAGAAACTTGGGCATGTTAACTTGACATAATTAGAGACGACAATGTCAAGATTTAACATGACATCTTATGAACGTAAGAATATATCATTTTATCTTTTTAAGGTATTGTAATAATTGTAAAGTTGAAGGATTAAAATGTAACCAAAATATTTATTTGTGAAATATTAGTGTTACATTGAAACTGAGGATTAAATGAAATATGTAAAGGAAGAAGGATTAAAATGTAAAATCAATAACAAAGAAATAAGAAAAAAGAAAGAAACCGAGAATCGAACTTAGGACCAGTACCTAATTAACTTAAGCAGCTACCACTGGAGCACGTTTATAAAATAAATTTTATTGCCTACTTAAAATATAAAAAATATCGTAATATATGGGTACAATCTTCGAATTTATATTATCGAATAAATATATATTATAATTGACATCACACGTTTTCAAATACTATATACGTCAAAATTTAGACCAGCTTATAGTGTACGTAAGAATAGCATGGAAACGTTTTATATTTGACACAACTCGTGTCCGAATAGAATTAATGTCATTCACGAACTCGAATTTAAACTAACACGTATATAAAAATTAAAATGTAAGAATTATGTTTTTGAAGTAAAAATATACAAAAGGTAAACCTGAGCCTTTGAAAACTCAAGGAGGTGAAATTGATATTTTTTTAAAGTTTTGAAAAAAGTTTAGAGGTAAAAAGTGTCACTTTAAAAAACTTTAAAAAACCTAAGGGGGTTTTCTAAGGAACAAAAACTAAAAGAAAAAAGAAAAAATTCATGTCGCACAATTGATTCGAACCCAAGTAGAAGGTTTAAACTAATGATCCATAGACCAGTGGACCAAAAAGAAAACTATTTCTTTATTTTGAAAAACAAATATATATCAAAAACTGACAATGAATAAAAAGTACTAAAAATATATATATCCACCGACCTTTGTAGATGTGGTATAGTAATATAATGTCTTTGTAATCTCATCTCTTATTGACATGTCACGTGGTCGCAACTTTATTCTATTATTGTGTTATAAAAAGTTTCCTTTGTGCTATAAAATTTTGCTTGTCCACCCTTTTCGCACATCATTTAGTCCTAATCAACCACAGTGATTAAGAAACCAAAAGCACTTACAAAAAAAAGAAAGAACAAGTTTCGTTTTTATTCTAAATGATTTGATTCAATAACGTTTTGCATTCAAATGTTAAAAAATCTTGATTTTACTGTTTATGGTTTTTAATTTGCTCAATTAATTATAACTCACTAACAATGTTAATTAATTCTGTTAATTAGAAGGATAATATTAGCCAATTTAATAATAAAGCTGATAATGTGAATTATTCAAGCTATTTTTTTATTATTTTAACGAGAAGAGTTTAGTAAATTTATAAATCCAACCCACAATTCATTTGACCGTCACTGACCACCCCCACCACAATCTATACTTCTGGCTATAATATTCTCCCCTCTGGCCACCACCATTATATGTTGACACCCCTATCACCACCATCACCGCTAACATCATTACGAACATAATCTCACTGCTGCCAACACAACACCACTGCCACCACCACAACACCACTGCCACCACTATACCACCACACCTTTTTATCCCTAGAACCATTGCCACACCACATCGAACACTAGAACCATCGCTACCTCACACCAGGAACCAAAAATCGTTGCCACCTTCTCACCCTTTAAAATTGAACCTTCACCTAGCCCTACCATCACCATTGGTCACCACAACTACCACCACACCAGCAATCACTACGTAGACGAAGATTCAAATCACCACCTTCATCGCCTCTTTCACTGGTGGTAAAATTTCTAGCCCACTTGAAGCATATTGTATCAAATAAAACTCAAGCCCATGACTTTTAGTTTGGAAAGTCATAAGGTGCTATCTCCAAAACTAATTGATCTGGAGCCCATTGGCTACTATACTACCACAAATGACATTGCATTTTATCTTATTTATATAATATAAGAAATATGTGGTTAAAGTTGCTTTGATTTTAATAGACAAATTAGATTTTAATAATTCAAAATACCATAATACTTTATAGTATTATAATGATCACTGACACTCCCAACCTATACTTTTATTATTAATAACAATCCCAGTAACATAATTTTTAAGTATTTAAGTTTGATTTATACTTGATTTTGCCCACAATAATGATTATAAATGAGAAGAGATAACATATAAGAGAAATCGAGCAGAAAATAAAGACAAACCAAACATGAAATTATTATAATAATGCTACTAGGACTGCCATTTGTGATAAAAGTGAAAGTTAAGAGTGTAACCGATTAAAATAATAGTATGAATTCTTATGAGTCAATTAGTAATACTTTGAATTATTAAAATCCAATTTGCCGATCTAAAAAGAAAATCCAATTTGCCGATCTAAAAAGAAAATCCAATTTGCCGATCTAAAAAGAAAATCCAATTTGCGGATCTAAAAAGAAAATGTTGGATCTTGACTTGTGAACGTGAAGATATATCACTTTTCATTTTCGGAATTTGAAAAAATAATTTTTTTTCATTATTCAATGAATCAAAATATTACAAATTTTTAATCAAAATTGAATATGTGTCATGGGAATCACACCATACTGATATGTCTCCAATCACTCCCCAACATGATACATTTTAAAGGATAAACGAGGGGCGATAAAGACGTCCAAAGGTGTTGCTTAGCTGAGAGTCAGTCTCGAGCTTTCACTCATGTCAATCAGTTCATCTAAAGATTTGATTATCACAAACTGTTGAATCACATTGGCTAATGCTAAACAAAACCTCTAAGGCAAAGAAAATACTGTGGCACATTCTTCTACCACTACCAAATGGAAGCAATTCAAAATGATTTCCTTTAACATCAATATCCTTTTCACTCATCCAGAATCCTTCTAGCTTGAATTTACGAGGATCCAATCATATAATAGAAAATTAGACTAAAAGTAGTTTTTAAAAGTTAATTAATAAGTAAACTCATCATTTATTTTCAAAATCTCATTTTTACCGTATTAAAATACATTTGGGTTTGCCTAACATTCTTTTTAACTTATTAACTTCTCAAAAGTTAATAAGTTAAAAGTAAGCTAATGATAAGCAATCCCAAACATACACTTAAATCCCGCACTTGATGTCTTGATAAACTATAAGGTCGTATCAACATTTACGTGGCTGGAAGATTCTAGATCACTCCAACAATGCAGATCTATGAACACCTTGTGAACACTAGAAACATACGGCTGTGCTCTATACAAGAAACATATGGTTAAGCATGTGAAGAATTTTATCACATTTTGTTATGGTTTTGAGAAAATAAATATTAAATTATTTGTTGTAAATATCTTAAGAATCATGTTACCTCGATTCTTATTTGACAAAACTACAATTTATTCTAATCAATGATTTGAAGACCGGATCAGACTTGCCGGTCCAACTGGAAATCAGAGGGGTGGCTGGTTCACATCAGTTTTTTTTTTAGGGGTTCAATCGGCCGGTTCATCCCGAATTGGTGGTCGGACTGGATTTTGATTTTTTTACCTTTTTAGTTTTTTTGGATTTTAATGGCTAAGAACAAGAGGTTAAACAATAAATTAGTAAATTGGATATAAGATTATCGTTAAGTATTATATATAAGTATAAAATACACACATAAATTACTTATATTAAATTATATATATGCAAGTATATATATGTGTATATATATAATTATGATTTCATTCGGTTTTAAAATCCGGCCGACCATCGGATCAGTAAAACGTACGGTTCGAATCTGAAAAGATAAGTTGATTTAAATACTTCATCTAAAAACTGGATGATATTATTTTTAGTAAACATTGCCAAAATATTGAGCTGGCTTACATAAATGAAAATGGATAGATTTAAAGCACATGAAACATGACTTTTACGTAATAATAAATCAAAGCTAATAGTAACTATAGTTGCTGCCTTCATTCAGCGGATTTCTTTCACAAGATGGGTTTGTAAATGACTAAATGATTTTATGTATTCACGGGCCAAGATGATACATTTTAGGGGATAAACGAGGGGCGATAAGGACCTCGAGTGGTGTTGCTTTGCTGGTAGTGAGCCCCGAGCTTTCACTCATGTCAATCAGTTCATTTGAAGGTTTGATTATCGTAAACTGTTGAATCACACTGGCTAATGCTAAAGGCAAAACTTGGAAGGCAAAGAAAACACCAGGACACATTCTTCTACCACTACCAAATGGAAGCAATTCAAAATGATTTCCTTTAACATCAACATCTTTTTGACTCGTCAAGAATCTTTCTGGCTTAAATTCACAAGGATCTGACCATATATTCGGATCACGATGGATCCTCCAAAGATTTACCAACAACCGTGTGCTTTTTGGGATGTTGTAGCCACTCACAACGCAATCCTCCATGGACTCATGAGC
>BJCM01270664.1:0-40635 GCA_018326385.1 Flaveria bidentis
TCGGGGTGATTCACCAGTAAATCGTAAACAAAACGTTTCAAAAATCAAGTGTTTTAAATGTGAAGAATAAGGAAACTATGCAAGTGAGTGTCCAAATCAAAACTGGAAAGGTGCAAGGCTGAAAAATGAAGTAGACCTACTCAAGAAGAAGAAGATGAACCAGCCCTGTTATTAACCATGTTCGACCAACAGGAAGATCCAGATATGAAAGATGATTCAGTGTGGAATTTTTCTGATGAGATCGATGAGAACATAGATGAGCATGAACAAAATTAGAAAAGATGAGCTAACAATTACGGGATCTACTAGGAATCAATAACACCGGTTGAAGAGATCCGAATCCAAATTAGGGGGGTGATTGTTAGCCTAATTTGAATTGGGATGAAGATAAAAAAAAAGTTGCTGGTTTTTTGGAGTCTAAGTTATTTTTTAGTTTTGATTGTTTGGTGATTACCTTTATTTATGTTAAAATATCATAATTTATTTAATTTGATTGTTTCCTAGTATGTAGGAATTTTGAATTTTGAGTCAATTAAGGTTAGGGGTCTAAGTTTATATTAGTATAAATAGGATATCAATAGTATAAATAGGATATCAATGTAATTGATTTAAGTGTGGTTTTTTTTAACAATCAATAAAAGTCTAAAGCAAGGCTGCTTTTAAAAAAACCCTCCAGTGTTTTTTCTTTCTACTGCTAGATACCTTTCAGTTTAAACCTGCATTAGAAGTAACCTGTTTTGACTCTTTTGATACTTAGCCTGCCCGACCCGGTAATAATGCTCCTTTAGTGAAAAGTAAAGAAGAAACAAACCTTTGAGGAGTGTGTGGAAGTGATGTGTGACCGTGCTTGTGTTTTGTAATGCACACGATGCCTTTGCTGAATCTGTTGGAATTGTTGCAGCCAAGGTGCAAAGTTTATTCCGTTATGCATGTTCATGTTACCATCATCTGAAAAATGTACGGAAGGACTCCCAGATGATGTACTGGTGGCTCGCTCCTTGTCAAAGGAATATGAAGGCACAGTCTTTAAACGAGTCCTTAAGATCTTAAAGGCCGCACTTTGCTGTAATAGTAGAAAAGGTACACAAAATTATGATTTAATCATAGATTAATTAGTAGTAGCCGAAATGAGTCAAAAGTCACTCCCACGTGTACTAATATTGCATATAACCTCCTAATTCTTTTTATTTGAAAATTTAGACTGGACAAAAGGTATTCTGAATTTCCAATTCAACACAACCTGGATCCACTATAACCTATAACCCAACCTGTCCACTTACTAATCAGTAACATCAAGAATACCAACAAGCCACCAAATATAAATAAGTGGTAATTCACATAAAGGGGACATGCCTGGGGAAGCAGCATAAGAAGACCATATAAGGCTTTTAACAACCATATATATCTTCCAGGTTCAAGAAGCTGCAAGAATATGAGAAGGGTCAAATAATCCCAAATGAAAGATAATAAAAATAATAACAACAATGATTACAATTATATAGAAACTATGGTAATTGTAATAATTAATATCATATAATAAAACTACAGGAGCTAATATAATCTCTAAACTTTCATGTACATCACAGTGATAGTTTCGCGAATTAAAAAGCAAACCAACTCGAATTTTCATTTTAATAAGTTGAATAGCAACACACCTGCAGCCTAAGATAAGCAAAAATTGGAGTCTCCAATAAGTGTATTAACTTATCCAGCTGAATCAAGAATCTGACATTAATATCTTCCTCAGTTAAAGACTGAATGACTGAACTTGCATGCTGATAAGCCTATAAAACAAATCAAACATAATGGTATAAAATCAATAGACGTAACATGGAGATTATCCTGATTTTTAGATTTCCTTTTTTATTCAACTTCTTTAAAGACTTGCCTGTGCCAATAAACATAGACTTAGTATGGCCATTGATGAATGGCTCCATGAAGCATATAATGAAAGAAATAAATCCTTTCCAGCAGCATCTACCAGTGACCGCTTTAAAAGATCTCGTAGGTCCGACAACTCTGAAGAAGTAAGCAGAATCAAATTCAAAGCCTGGAATGTGAAAAGAGTCAGAAACTGCATAATATTAACTTCTCTCTACTCTAATTAAGTTTAATAAAGCCTCATAACAAAGTGTTGTATACCAGGAGAGCAACTTTCTATCAATTATACTGTATTCAGTTGCATATTCTAACCATATAGGTAAGTACCAAATAAGACTTTTAAGTGTCATATAGGTAATCTTAGTTGCAAAGGAATTTGGAGCTAAATTGTCAAATTATAACACTGTAACCTTTTAAACTTGAGAATAAAGAGTAATTATTAAGAGAAGATAACAAGGACCTGAACCATAGTAGATGCAAAGTTCAGGTCAGCTTCCCCTTCAAGAATTGTAGATAGTTCCCGATAAACTCTTTCAGCATCTATAAGCACACAAAGCCGGCGGATAATCAAAGCACCACGCCTGTAGAAGGATGTTAAAAAAATTACTACATCAATGCATCAAATGAGGAAATAAGAAACAATTAATGCAGACAATTTATTATTTAAGTAACCAAAGAATGAAGCTCACTTTTCCAGGAGTACTTTATCTGTCTGGAATTTATGAACTAAGAAAACAATCAGCTGACGGAAGTTATGCTGATCCTCTGCTATGCATGCATGAACCTCCAGTACTAGGAGAACTACCTAACAAGTTACCATATAAATAACCCAAATATATAAATAACGTTAGGATCATATGAAAACTCACAAATATCTTCAGAACTGCGAGAACTCCTATCAAAATACAATTTTTTTATGTTTTATATAAAAGAATGATTGAAATATAATATTTAGGCCTCTCTTGAAGTTCAAAAGATATTCAATGAAATATTTAACAGAGGTAATGAAGCAGCAATGGAAATATTACCTGATCAGAGGGATCCGACAATGTTTTGAGAAGAGTGTCAAATATATCATTCAAAAACGACAGGACCTGTTACATGTATAATTTTTTAGTTTTTTTCTTTTCTTTTCTTTACCACTGAGAGTGTGAATACATATTACAACAGAGAGCATACAAAAAACTAATAGCAAAATGAACAATGAAATAATGTTAAAAAGTTACCTCTGTCCTATGTCTATTTAAAAGAGTTGAAATCCAGTGCAATGATTCAATCCGAGTGGCCTCATATTCACTAGACAACTGCCTGGAAAAATAAGGGGAAAATCAACACTAACAAATACATGGAGCATAAACTCTTTCAAAATGGGTACTAGTTGATTGTCCTTTATTAATAAAGACGAAAAAAAATTCATAAACCCATAAGCAAACCCTAAAACTTAGACTTAAAGAAAATAAATAACGTCTGACCTCTTTACAATGGAGAGGATTGCTCCAACATCAAATCCTTCAGCAGGATCAGCCTTTATTGCAAGAAGCTCTTCATTGGTTTCACGAGCTACCTGATAGTCACAAAAGTCAAGAACTTATAAATATATACTATTCAAAGATAGGACTATACCATAAAAACTAATGGTGTATTCAATTTTTTGCAAGTCCCCAACTTAATTCCTAAATAAGAGATTCCTTCCCATTTTTGTCTTATAATAAACATGTATAATCATTTTAACGTATGTGAGTCATTTTTGTGATGTGGCATATGAAGTTAGAAATGAACAAATTTTTAATGCTGACACTGATGTCTTTTATTTACTTTTTAAAATTTTATTACTATATTATTGATAATAATAACAACAATAGCAATCATAATTAGTTAAGTAATCTTATTAGAATAATAACAACAACAACAACAACAATATACTTACAACTCGTATCTTTTCTTCTTTATCAGCTATGCAAGGCAAGATAGCTCCTAATATATCTGCATAATATGGAACCAGCTGATCACCTCCGAGTTTTACAAACTCATTTATCTGCAGAAATTAGTTGTCTAATCAATATGTACACAAAAGACCAAAACTACATCTTCCAAATATCTCAGAGCTCACAATTTTGACACATTCACATTTGAACTATCAATTTGGGTTACATTTTGTCTCAATAGGGCCATACATTGAAAATATAAAATATATTTAAAAAAGGAAATGGGCTAAATGGGTTAAATTGGTTAGATAAAAAGTTGCCGAAAGTGTATTTTAACGCATAAAACTTCCTTAATAACTTTATTCAAAACTAATTATTGAAAAGAACCACATTATAATCATTAAAAATAGCATTCTTACCCAGGTGATCGCAGTCCAACGAGTGAATTCATCAGGTGAAGATGCTCTCTGCACAAGTATTTCTGCCATGCGGCCATAATCTACAGACTTCATGAGTAGCACTGCTAGAGTCAGAAATTTATAAATAAATGAAAAAATTGCTACTCACAAAAACATGAAAGATTTATAATTCAATAACAGTAATATGGGAGATTAACAGCCTAACAGGTGCTATGGTTTCTTTTATAACATATCAGCAAGTCATGGATATCAATGAAAGCATATAAGATTAGTTACGGTGTCATACCGGGGAGTTCTTGATCTCCTGAAGGAACTCTGAGAGTGCTGAATCAGCTTGTTGCCGGATTTCATGGCTGGAATCACTTAACATATTAAATAAACCTGTGATCTCCACATGTCAGTTGAGTCCAACAAATGTCTGAGACAAAAAAACATGCACATTCACGGCTAATACCATTTAATTCTGAAGTGAGATCATTTACCATCAAGAAAATCTGGAAGAAAACCGAGCATATCTATGTCTGGGACACTGTCCAACACTGTGATCCATCCAACCAAAAATTGGCGGACATAAGGATTTAACACGTTCATTCGTTCTCTTAACAGAGGTATAAATTCTTCAATGCTGACAAAGAAAAAACCAAAAAGGGACTAGTTATGAACCCAAATCAAACGAATATTATAACTATAAAAACTGAAAATAATCACCTGAATTGATCACTCTCCGTCACAATGTCCTGTTTCCAAGAATAAAAACATCAACTTTTCCTTGTTATGTAATTTAGCATTTGCAACATAATAGACAGAAACAGCAAAAAGAAAAACTATTCACCTTCACAAGTCTATCTAAAAGATGAGTGGCACGCTGTACATTGGGATCTGAGTCAGCTGAAAGCTTACATAAAGCATCAAATATCTGGTTGAAGAACACAATGAACTCTCCCCTCACAACCTGCAAAAGGGCATAAGGAAAACACAAAATGTATTGTTTAAACATTGTAACTACTTGATGATGTCAGAATTCATTCTCACCTTTGCAATGTTGTATAGAGCTTCACAAGCATAATAACGAACTCTGCTATCTTGATCAGAGAAAGAGTTAATCACAGGTGGTACGATTTGCTGCCAGATGGGTTGTAAGAGAAAGCACAGAAAAACTTCAATAATGAAATCAGTGCAAACAGAAATACAGAAATATCTAGCAGATCAATAACTGAAATATCTAGCAAATCAATAACTTCGCAACATGCATACACAGAAATACAGAAAGGAGTATGTCACATATATGAACACCATATTCCATATTATATGTATATCAATACTTGAAGTCTTGAACTGTATGTATTATCTTCAAAGTTTCGAGCACCAAACAAATGTGGCTATATGATTCTAAAATTATGAGATATGGTTATTACTGTTATGCAACTAAAGAGTATGCCTAATTGATGACCTACAATGTTTATTTGGCATGCAGAATGCAGTTAGGTAGTTATATCTATTACCATCATAGTTTGCGTGTAATTTTTCTTTTCCTACATTTTGGCAGTGATTAAACGATTTGACATCAGTATCTTGAGTAATATAATTCATGTCTGCTGTTTTCTGATACCTATCTTACATTTGCAGTTTTATTAACTGAATACTCTTTGTTCAGTTAAGGGCTATAGTAGTATAGTCGGCTTTCAAATAACATTGACGGTTACAGCCTTGCAAAATCATACATCTCACTACAGCTTAAAGACAATTAGCTAAAATAAGTTGTTAATATCACAGACGAAAAACAACTGATGAACTGACTGCAAACCTCAAGATGTTGTGCAGCTTCGGAGCCCAAACCAACAGTAGCTGCAGCCAATCCAATCAACCCTCCCTGAAAATAAACATCCAATTATGACATTATGTAATTAGAAATCAAAATACAGTGATGCATTTCACCTATACCTTGCGATGATTTGCTTGAGACGAGTAAGTATACTCATTCGTCAACAAATTAATCACAGCAGTTATCTTATCATGATCGCCAGAACCTGTCAATTGCTTCACAATTCCTTCAACCTAACACCAACAAAACCATCACGATCAACCAAAAACCCTAAAAACTTCAAAAACAACCAAATTCACAAATCACAACGAACATTGAACATTGAACATTGAACAAAACCAAACCCTAACCTCAAGCGCAGCATTCTTCCGCTTCTCGTACAGCTTATCGGAGAGATTCCGGAGAACGGCCGCCGAAATGGCGGATAAAGCGTCCGACATACCAAAATACGTCACAAAAAGCAACAATTCAGAATCCTATACTCAACTGAATCAAATCAAACAACAATCAAAGTCGTTTTCTGATTTTCTCCTCTTCGAATCGGAACATAATTTTCGTGAATCAATTCATAGATGCAAAATCAATAGACCGATGAACAGATTCTAACGGATTTAAATTAGGAAATTTGATGAATCTAGAGTGTTATTATTAATTGAATCAGAGATCTGAATGAGAGCTATACGGAAGAACAGAAGATCGAGTACAAATAAAATGGTGCGTTCATATTTTCCGAGGGGGTGTTTTTTGGCGTTTTTAGATTTGGACGGAATAAGCTAACGCCGTCATTAACGGCTTTCGTACGTTGAATGTTGATGACATCCGTTTGCCAGCTTTTCGTCCTTCTTTAGGGGGTTTTTGGGATTATCTTTTAAAGTTTATTGGTTAAAAAGTTCATTTCCTTTTTAAATATACTTTATTTATTATGGTAAAGTGTATTTCCTCTATTTTAAGGTTTGTGGGGTTCTTTTTTAACCACAGATGTATAATATTGTTTTAAATGATATTTGTTATTTTAATCAAACTCATTAATTTGTTTTCCTAGTTAAGACGCCGCCCTAAAAAGAAAATCTACAATTGAGAAACTTTTTTACTCAACATTAAACATTTTTGCTCATAGTGAGATTTAAATCCAAAATTTTCATATTTACATGTTTTGGTTTAACTTTTTAATCCGTAAGTATAACAATAAATAAGTATAAAATGGTTGATACTAATATATTAGACGTTAGTCTGAGAAAAATATTACTTCAACGGTTTATATAAAATTTTATTTGACATAAAAAGTAAGTTAAAGGTTTTTTTATGGAATTGCACTAATACATCTAAAATTATTATTACATTGGTTTAGTTTGTGTGATACGAGATGCCATTAAACTCTTTCATTTCGTTTGACCTGCGTGTGAAGTCGGGAATAAGATTTGTTATGTATGTTATTCATGTGGCCTTTATCACATATTTGGCATGTCTATCGACATACATGAATATTAATTCTGGTTTAATTATACTTTTTAACATCTTTTAATCTACTTCACGTCTAATTTACTTCGTATTTCAAGTGAGACTTGAACTCAACATTATTTATATGGAGCGTATATACATTTACCACTAGATTATGCTTGTGGTTGTCCTCCTGGTTTTATTAACTAACGCATGTTAGATGGTTGGATTAAACATTATTCAGTTGATCCAAACGATCGCTAATGCTCTAACCCAAACTGCTTTTATGGTGTTTTTCTTCTAAGTGGTTTTTGTCATCCATAATCTGTACAATTAGTTATACTTTTTTAGGGATGATTCTTTTTAATATGAGTTGTTTAAGTGTTGATTTCTCTAGTTTTTTGATGAACCTAGGATAAGTTTATATCTTTTTAGAAAAATAATATAAATGAACTTATTTCATGTCTATATAAATGATTGGTTTTCGAACCAGTGTTTAAACTCGTTCATGGTTAAATTATTAATTTAATTTATGTATACAGAATTGCCATTTTTATTGGATAAGAAAACATCTATTGGCCGAAATAAACTAATTGCCACCCACTTTAATAATCACAATGAACAAATACATCATTATCTTTGTGTTCTCTTCCTTTTTGCAATGATAGAAGAATTTTGTCATTTAACATAATGAAAAACATCCCTTTTGACACAATATAATAATATATGGGTGTGTAGTAGGTGTTTTTTTTATATTTGATATCACTTGCTTAAATCCTACAATAATCAAATAAGATGCATTTAACAGTAAATTAGAAAAAGTTTAAAAGAAATGTAACATAAGGAAAAACTAAATGCATACATTAAGATAATAAATTTAAAGTGAATTATTAGACAGATTAAAATTTGTTTGTGCATAGGGATTATATGTCTTGCGGCAAATATACATATGCATTTAATTTTCCCTTGTTATAATGATGAAATATTCCTCCAAACTTAAAAAAACGTCGAGAACATTTAGATAATGACGTATTTGTTTCATCGTGAATTATTAAAGTTGGTGACAAATACTTTATTTCGGCCAAAAGATGTTTTCTTATCCAATAAAACTGGATAATCAGTGTTAATAATAAATTTATTTTTCGAATAAAAACAAAAACAAAATTTCAACGGGAATCTATGAATAAGCAACGATGGTGAAGTTTACATCATCGTGCGACTATTTTAGACTTTTCAATCGTTCGCTCACATCCCTCGATTATGCATGACGTGGATGTTAATATGTTATTGGATAATTTTAATATTATTGTAGAGTTTTTTTTTTTTATTAATGATAAAAGATGATTAAATAACTTAGACATGTTTATTTCTATCGTGTACGAAAATAAGTTTTTAAAAGCTTTATTTTAATTGTTTAGTGTCTGATATCGACTTTAAGATAATATAAGAAACAAACACTTTAATATAATAACTTAGTAAAACTCATAGAAAAAAGATGGTAACACGTTGTAATTGGTTTATGTGTGTTCTTAATATATTATCCATCTTCTATCTTCAAAACAAATAGATAGATAGTATTTTGTAATGACTAGTGGATGCACAATTTTATGAAAATTATAATTATTTATGAAAAGTTAACTGCATATGTTCAATTAAAAACATGAGACATTAAAAACTTTATAATGAATAAAAGTAGTTATAACTTTCATTCACGAAAGTTATAACTATGTAAAGGCCATCATGAGAGTTCCAAGTTTATAAAGTTAAATATTAAGTTTTGCTAGAAAATAAAGGCCATCATGAGATTTACAAAATTCTATTAAAAAAAGATTTTACTATTATTACCTAACCATCCAATACATTTGGTGTTGACTTATAAAAGGCTTATGTTAAATTTGTATCAAGTTAGTATAGATCTCTGTTTTGACTTATCTAAATCCCATATAGTCTATAAAAATACTTGTATATAACTCGCCTTGAATTAATTAGGTCTTATTGACATTTTAATTACATTTAAATATGTTGATAATGCTAAAATTATGCAAACTTATAAAACTTCAAGTCAAAAGTGAAGAGTAATACCATTTAATAATGCCTAATCAATTTTAGTAGCTAAATCTAGCCAATTAGGTAACAGTTATGTAATATCTCAATATTGTTCAGAAGTCATTAATCTAACTAATAAGCTAACTAAAGTTACTAGATGGTATGGTTAGGTACTTAGGTTGAGAACACAAGGCATATTTACAAGCTAAGAGGATCCCAAACCATCAGAAAACCTAACACCTATACAAACAACAAAAAAACACCATCCCTACATATACAAGTCCCAACACGCGTAGACGCCTAAACCACCATATTCATGTGTTATAAACCAAACAGAAGAACCCAACCCAAAAAACTAGTTTGATGGATGAAGAAACTCATATGACTTATAAATCTCACATCAATTGCCCATACAACCGATTTGGGACAAGTCTCATACCTTATAATGGTTTCAATCCATAACATTCGTCCCTCCTTAAGGACCAACGTCCTCGTTGGTCACGGCTGGCTCTCTCCAGGCCACCACTCCGAAGTTGGCTCTGATACCACTGTTATAAACCAAACGAAAAAACTCTACCCAAAAGACTAGTCTAATGGATGAGGGAACCCATATAGCTTATAAATCTCACATCAATTGCCCATACAACCGATGTGAAACAAATCCCATACCTTACAATGATTTCAGTCCATAACATCATGCCTGCTCCGTAACATTCATGGTGCGTCTTATTGAAGTAAGGCAACTAACGAAAAGGTCACCAATAATATCCCTCCCTTGTAAGATATTCACTCTTATATTGCATGTCCCTCCACCCAGAACCTACTCTGGTGGAGAACTCGGGTCAAAGAAAGCCCTCACAATCTCTTTTCAAAATTAACCAACACTACAACTAAACTTTGCTATAACAATGAATAAACATACCTAACAAAGTCTCACTCATACAATATTATAATACAATACAAGGGTGAGATAAGTACAAACTTTACCTAGACGATAAAAAAACAAAAACCTGCTCACAAAAGATCCCAACTCAAGAAAACATTGGTACAGCAGTATATGACAAATCGTACTAAATTCAATTCAAATGCCTTCCTATTTCAGCTGCAATCATCAAGCCTACACACCTAGAATCAATACCCAACTTATACATGAAAAGAACCAAAAACCAAATTAGAACAGGCATGTTACAAATGTATCATTTCTGTCTTGTCAATAAATGGTACAAACAAGAAGAGCAAAATACAGGCTTTTGTGACACATGCTGCTTTTGATCAGGTGTTACTAATGATTATAGAGGGAAGATGCAAGAAAGATTTATTCTTTTAAATGATATGATCATAGCATATGACACAAAATAAGAATGACAGCGACAAAGATACAAAAAGAAAATTAAAATCGCTCAAAAGATAAAGAAGTTAAAAGGGATTCTTCGAGCTCTTTGAAACCCCTGTAAACCGCCTCTGTTTGGCTCTGTGGTAATGCCAATCTCCGCACTTCAGTCATATACCTGTTGATCCCCACATAAGATATAACACAGTTATAATAAATAGCAAAATTTTTCAAAATTAATGAATCCAGATTTATGTTCATTAGAATTAAAATTTGGCATTTTGGCTACTTTAGTAAATGATACAGATGGTTCAATTCCTTAATCAGAGGCCTAACCAAACCAATGTGTTTGTGACTTCCTATGAAACCGAGACCAAACAAAATCTCAGAAGCAAACAGGTTAAAGGAGTCGAATTAAAAAAAACCTAGCCAAAAAAGGGTATGGGTCAAAGTTGCCAAAAGTGAAGTTCTGATGCATGCAATTTCTTACATTCTGCTGAACAAAAATGTAATCACTATCGTAATAATGTAGTTTTTGTAATCATAATTGACACAATATGTATAAAAAACTTTAAAATGAACAAAGAAACATTTGGGTCCAGCCCAACTCATTTCCACATACTAAAAGATTACCCATATCATTTTGTGATGATGTAGTTTCTGTAATGAGCCCATTTTGACAAACTAACCGACCAGTTTGACTCCGTTGAGTCATGTTTTACAGTGTTCAGTTATTCAATTCAGATCATTTTGTATTAATGCACAAGGATGATGGTGTTTTGGTGGTGAATTAGAGAAAAGACAGTTTTACTAGAAAATATAATGAAAGTACCTGTTTGCAGCACTTGTTATCTTATCACGAATCCCATGGTTTACAGCAGTTCTGTGATCCATTGAAAATGCTCCACGAAGGATGAGTGAAGCCCCAATTGGGCTAGAGCCCATTCCACGTGCAGAAGTGGACACGGCCCATTCCCGAAGCACTACTAGTACTGACCGCAAAAGCCTCAATTTCAAAGTTGGTGACAGCAAGACTGCACCACTAGATAGCAATTGATCATACGTGTTCAACACCGGTTCTGCTGCCCCCTTGCAAGATGCCAAGAGAGCTCTTGCAACATCTTCATCACCAACAATTTCAACCCCTGATACAAATCGATCCTGAAAAAAGTATCAATTGTTTATCAAATGTCTAAAATACCTTTCAAGAATCTATAAATCCTAAAAACAAGCCATCACATACCAACGCAGCTTTCTCAAGATGTAAACATAAAGTATCTAAAGGTAAAACAGCATTGTCTCCTGGATAAACATGAGAACCGATCCTCTTTAATACAGCACAAGCTTCCGCAACACCGCCTCTTGAGAGAGCTTGATCCATAAGTCGGCCCCACGTGTCTCTCACAATGCTGCTATCAGTGTCACCAGAGTAGCTTGCAAAGTATAGCATTTCTAAACATATCTGATGGCAAAAGAACAAATAAAAATCAATTAAAATCCAGCATTATACAGTAACAGTTCCAAAACTGTCAAAAAAGACAATAAAAAGTAATATACCTCCCAAAGCTCAAATGGAACAGCATATTCATTATATAATTGTGTGATGCTTTTTAAATCCAGTGATAACTCCTTCACTTTTTCCTTCACAGCTTGAAGAAAGCCAACTTCAGAATTATTGGTGGCAGATTCTGATGTACTAGGAGCAGACTCTAACTTAGAAACAAGCCCCTCGAGTTCCTCTTTGATTTTTATTTGGAATTGTAAAACAGTTAGTTTCCCCTCAAGCAAATCTAGTAGCCCACTATCTCTAGAAGTATTTGTTAAACCGGCATCATCACTTGCACTTTTTGCCTGAATAACCGCATTGCTTAGGTATTGACGTCTGAAATTGAAAAAGTATATGATAAAATATTGGTCAATACAGTTATTACTATGTAGGAGAGTCAACTTTATAACTTGAAAAGATGATTGCAAAAATATTATTAGATACCTTTGATCAAGTGTCAGAGGAGTCTCCAAATTGCTGGATCGCCTTTCTGCCAACCGTAATAATACATGTGCTGCAAGAACATGCTGCCTTTTTAGCACGTAGTATCGTGCTAAAAGCTCAAAGTATTTTGTTTGGTAAGCAGGAATGGGTGCTCCTGAATGGCCCAGTGGAGAAGCTCCTGATGTCAAAGCAGAAACAGCCCGGGCCTATAAAAATAAATAAAAATGATGAGCAACAAGACTTATTTTCTCCAACAAATTTCAACCCATTTTCTTATTAGGGTTAAATCAGCATGTGTTTTATCTCTAAGGGATTGAACAGGTAAAACATAAAAGTTATAAAAGATAACAGGTCAAAACTTGACAAAGGTGAAATAAAAATACACAAATCATAAAGCCTCCTAAATGGTTTTATATAAAAAAAAGGATGATTATTAAGTATGAATTTGCAACCTTCTTAGACATAGATTATTTATAAAAAAAAAGTTATTAGCTGAGACAAGAAATATTTCAGACAACCCAACCCAATCCATTTCAAATTTTCAATACATAAAACATATCGACCATTTTGACCCAACCCATTTCGACCCAGCCCTGTTTTGACTCATTACCCCACCCACCCGGCCATCCAATTTTGCAAACTCTAGAAATATTCTACAAGATTGACATCCTTTGCAAAGTGATATAATACGTGTGAACATTATAGACTTGATTCAAATAAAAAAAAACCTTAGGCAAAAGACAGATAAAAACCTCTTGTGTAGACTCACGGCCCGCATTCTGTAAGAAAGGTACTAAATCAGGCCCACCAAACTCCAGAAGTTCATCCTCGAGCCCTAAATCTATCAAAGTTCGGTAAAGATACTCATGAAAGATTCTATCAGATGATTGCACACCAAGTTGAATGATCTGGCATATATATTTCTTCCTAGCAGCTGGACTAAGAGAAGATTGTGCAGAAGGTCTGATGGGTGACCCGAATTCTCTCTGTGAAGATTCACCTTTTAGAGACCGTAAAGCACTGGTGATGATGTCATAGCAGCGTTCTCTCTGAGCATATGCATGAGCCCGAGCTCCAGCATCTATTTGTTCATTCATAGCATCCCCTGCAGGGTCTAGAGCTTGAGCCTTTTGTAGAGGCAATCGTACCACAGCTTCATAGAATCTGCAGTTTTTTTGTATTATAATAAGATAAAGAAAATTACACCAACAAAGGGGGAAATGTGGTATTTGCCTTCAGAGGTGATAATTTTCACTCATTAACTGAATGGCATGGGCCAATTTGGTTATATTTTGTCTCCAAGAGGTTAAACAAGTCAAAAAATAATAATAGCATAAGCAGAAATGGGCAAAAATTTCCCCAAAGTGTATTTTAGAGCATAAAACACCTGAACTATTTTATCAAAAAACTAGATATTGAAAAATTATATAATTTTCATAATCATTTTTTACTAAATAATAATGTGTAAACCTGCCGGACAAAAAGTTCTCTAACAGGTCCACTAAGTAAAAGTAAAAAAAATGAACAAAAGAAATTCAAGTTTAAACAGTTCAAGAATTTAATTTTTTTTAAGTATTTGTTAGTGCATAACACCTCCGAGGAGGGTTTTCACAGTAAAAACAGATTATCATTGAAATAATACAAATTTGTAATCATAGTTGACACGCTAAATATGTACTAACAGATTTCAGAAAAAATTTAATTTATAGCATGTCAATTGGATGAAATAGAAAAATATCATACAATGATACAAGCCAATGGGTCAAAATTAGCCCCTAGGGTATTTTAATTGCATAGAATCATCAAAATCTTTTTATTCAAATAAGATAAGAACTGAAATAAAACAGTTTTGCAATCATACTTGACAGTACTGTTAATAAAAAAATTCTTTAGGCAAAAAGTGTTTCATGTCAAACCAACCAAGTCCATAGAAAAATTACCTCAAGTCTTCAAAGCGTTTGCAGACAGTTTGCAGATCTGCAGACTCAGGAACACCACTTAGTTTACTAAAAGCATCTCTAGCAAGTGTTTCTCTCTCATCATTATTAGTAGCAGCAGCAGCTTTCTCAAGACATTCAACGGCCAAGTAAAACTTGTAATCAGATTCTTGATAAAAACTTGGACAAGCTTCACGTAACCTACCACTAATATCATCCACTGTTCCCCTACCTTCTGGGCCCGTGTAATACTATAAAATTCAATTATCCAATATTAGGGTTCTCATCATATATATCAAAACATGAGAGCAGTTTTCTTTTAAATTTTAGCACCTCCATTAGAGCAGATACAAGTCTTGTAGCAAGTCTATCACCATCTTCAGAACAGACTAGCTGGTGAAAAGTCAACTGAATTAATGCCTGCTTTGTACTCAAGTCAAAGGATTGAATTAACCGCGTGACGTGATGTCGGGAAAGAAGTTGGAGGAGGAATAAAGCTTCAGCACATCTAAGAAGCAGCTGTCTTACACACTCCATAGCCTTCACCTAAAATCCACATATCCTTATTAATAACATCTGGATAAAGATGTATTAAGTTGTCACACGCCTTTTTAAAAAATTTTACATTAGGGTGTCAAAATGAACAGGTCAAAATGGCTTAGTTTAGACATTTAGGAGTCTAAACATGTCAGGTTTGATTGACCATATCACTCACGAATTTTTCTGTAAATAAATAATGTATCAGACAAGATTTAAAAGTTACTTTATTTCAGTAACTATTCATTCTTCTAAATAAAAATTCTGGAGGTTTTATAAATAAAAGCTGCATTTTTAACGGTTTTCAATCTTGTTTCCTTTGAAGCTAATTTTATTGATTTACGCGTTCTGACCTGTTAGACATATAAATACAACCCCGGTCACCAAATTACAAGTAAATGGATTAAAAGTGAATAAAAGAATTTAAAAGGTCTTATCCATTAAAATTGCGCTATGGGTGACTTCAAAACAAGTCCTTTTATTTAACTTTATTACTTTTACCCGTTAAACATAAACATAACCAAATTGACCCATTCATAACTATATAGGTCAAAACTTGTTACATATAGACTGATAGTTACCTCCATGGAAGCCAACTCTGCAGGGCTGTAAGGAAGGCGTTGCCTTTTATTAGATGTGCCTGCATCACTAGACTCTAAATTCCGAGAATAAGGACTAAAAAGATTCCTTGTCATACTCCTATCACCAGTCGCCACATCAGCAACCGTTCCAATCAGAATAGAACCTGTCAGATCTCCCAAACCAACACTACCATAAAGTCCTCTTCTTTGATTCCTTCTAGATCTTAAAAAGTTTTCAAGAGACCGAAGTTTATCTTCTAAGACTTGCATTGCTTCCACAGAAAGTCTGCACCCAACTATTCCCTTTTCAATAGTAGAATCAGATGAACTCATAACAGGAAGCTCCCAAACAGGCAGAAGCAACCGTGATGCACACAAACATAACCCTTCGTGTGCACCCGAGAAAACAGGCTCGGCCTCTTGAACCACTTGACCCATGCTAAACCCACCAGCTGCAGTTCGAGTGTTAGCCAATGCACCACTCCCTTCAAGCTGGGGTAAACCTACAACCCGTGGATCCTCAAAGGCTTCAGCCGCCTTCTCGGCAACAACATTATTTATAAAGTTTTCCGTGTGGACAATCCGTGCAGCCAGCATTAGACACATAGCAGCAGCCTCACCAGGCCCAAATCGGTTAAAGAAATCCTCAAGTATTGTTCTTGGTGTGTTTGACTCTAGCAGCCTTCTTAAAATGTCTACGGGTCGATTGAAAACAACTTCCATCATACCCATTGTACTAAAAATAATTATCCGCCTACGTGGCAGTATATGCTGGGTTGGCAAATCACCTCTAGCCCATAATTTCCCAGCCAACTTCGCAGATGACTCACCAAAAGTGTCATATCCAACAAACTCAAGTTGTGAATACAGTGATTGCACAGTTGCAGCTGTATCAGGTAATGGTAGCACTTCAGCTACAGCCAGCATGCGGCCTTCAACCGGCAGGGAGGAAACACATTCTCTTAATGCCCTTGAACTCCTAACACCTGTCCCTAAATTAGTGGAAGAAGCTGCCGATTGTGTGGTTGAATCTCGGTTTACAATTAGAAGTGATGAAGTAGTTGAAGGAGATGAATCAGAAAGAACAAGGGTTGCAGATGAGTAATGTGCTGACTCAATCTTTAAAGAAAGATCTTCATTTTGAGATCGGCCCACAAGAGAAAGCGGCCCGAATGATAGCCCACCACCCACACCCAATGGTGGTGCAGGTCGGGTTGTGACAACCTTTAAACAACTTGGTTTTTGAAGAGTATTACCAAAAGTTCCACTGTTTCCACTGGATTTAGTAGTTGTAAGATACATTCTTCTACCATCAGATAAAATTGCTACAAGATGCAGCCATTTTGATTCTACTGTAGATAAAGGAAATATAGAAACTATAGAAGTTTTAGTTGATCTAGCAGAAGACCGTGACCCTGTTGCCTGCCTGCTGCCACTATGTAGGTCCCGCTGATTGATTAGATTCTTCTCCTCTGTCACCTTTTTGAGCGGTCCATCACCATTCGGACCTAATGAATAGACTTGAATTTTCATTTCTTCAGTCCGGGCATACAGAATGTGTCTCTCATTATCAACTACCATTTCAACAATGGGATCCACAGCCCCAAACTTGAATACATTTGGTACCACCCACCTGACATATTTATAAATTAATAAAAAAACAAAAAAAAACCATAAACATGATTGACAGAATTATGAAATGCAAGTGAGACACTGAAGTGTTGACCAAAGTTTGATAGTACAATACAACATTAGTCAACACCTCGCCAAGATTGAAAAATAGCTTAAAACAAACATTAAAAAAGAAGTAGTTATATTGATCAGAACGCCACCTTGAGTAGAAATGTTCATTGGTTTAGGGAGTGTTTGTATGTGCATCATAGAACTATTTATTGCGACTTGTAACAATCAGTTTATGGTGTTCGAATAAACAGAATCTGATTATCCAGATTATTTAAGGTCAACTAATGAGTTTTGCATAATCAGTTTCATACATGCTATGGCAAATCTGATGAGTTGGATGTAATATTAAAATTACCTATTTACCATTGTTATTGTTAGTAGAACTATTTAGGATAATGTATGTAGAGGCCAATCAAATGTTCAGCTTTTCAATTAAGGCCCCACACATAAATACATAGCGAAGTATCCAAACACTTGTATGGCCTCCACATACACTATTACTTTATCCTTACTGAATTAAAGAATTAAAAATTGTTTAGAAATAGTATTGTTAGAAGAATATTAGCAGAAGCACATCCAGACACTATCTCATGCTATCTCATGCCCACTTTCTATTACAGCTGATTTTATGCTTGTGATAATTCAATGTGAAAGGGGGGTATAAAACAAGCCCCACCCCCTCTCACTAATGGATCACAAGTGTAACGCCAAGTGGAAGGCATGAACTTCTGACAAGGTGATAAAAATGCAACAATGCAAATATTTACACAATTATACCTTGAAACGACACTGCCAAGGCCTGCTGTCAAACAAACTTTACGGCACTGTTTATACCAACCTGAACCGGTAGTATAATGCAGTTCATAGATATGTCCATCACGGCCCGCCAAGAAAATTTGACCTCTATTTGTGCACGCTATACATGTCATGGTAACTCCATCTGATGGTATTGTATACTCAGGTAATGGCTGTAATGAAACCTCTGCATATGGGTCTGATCCATCACCACTTCCAGAGCAACATACTCCGAGAAGAAGCAACTGAGAAAAGCTAAACTTACTTATAATTGTATAAATGTATAACATGTACCATATAACTAATAACATTAAATAATAAAGAGATAAAGGTAAAGTGTATTACCTCAACAGGTGTTGCTAAGACTAAAAGATATTGGATAGCCTCGACAAAAATTCCAGGCTTGGTTTTGACCAAACCAACAGCACATATAGCTTGTTCCTCGCCACTGTATTCAGGGCATTGACCATCCCTAATTTAACAGACAAAGAAGTTAAGATGGTTACAGACGTCATATATAAAGATTAGTTGTATTTATGACAGTATTGCTTACCATTTATCAAACCGCCAGAGAAATAAGGAATTATCAACAGATGCCCATGCTCTTCGAATTTCAGGAAATATTCCACATAAGGCAGTGCCTTCGCCGCCTGCAGCATTATATCTTTCTATAAGTACTGAGGGTAATTCCCTGCTATCTGCCACTTCAACCAATGGAGGCCACTGCAATAAGATTAGACATGATGAGATCGGGAAAAAAGGATGAGAGATAAAACCTAAATTAAGTCAAGAGTATCAATTAGGACATGCAAGATGTATCATTTTAATTGGCACGCAATTATCAGGTAGCATTATTTTGATAGCAGACCTTAAGAAAAACACTCACAAGATCTAATGCTAGTATCCACTCATAAAACAGTGTCAACTTGGATTGACAGTTGTAACTTTTAGAAAAAAATCATTTTATTGTAATTTCTGTTTCTCTTTACATGATTTTTGTGCAGTTTGTTGAAATTGTAATGCTGTACTTTAGAGAGTAACTTGAATATGTAGATATACAAATCTGCAAATCAGTGAATATGGATTAATATAGGAAACCAGAATCTTGTTTTAGAGTATAGCTTATAGAACTGCGCTTTTTGGAAAGAAGCATGTCCTGCTTCAATTAATACACCTGAATCTTACATTAAAACTGAAATAACCAGAAAGCCAAACAAAGTGAATCTATTAATACTTGATTATTACATAAAGTCATGAAACATAAACCTATTCATTCTTGATGCTTCCACTAAGCTTTTCTGGTCTTCACTCGCCAAACTTAACAACCATAATAAGGTTATTAAATCAAACTTATGACCACCATACCCTTACCCGACAGCCATAATAAAACACCTAATAAATAGCTTTTGACTATATGAGCTTATCAGTTCTGGTGTTCTACTAAAGTCATTAAATTTTTTCTAATGATCGATATAATTTATCCTGACTACCCTTTTTGTTCCTAGTACAATTTAAAATCTTAAAGCTGCTGCTTTTCATATGCAGCTTGTAAAATAATCTCCCAATCTCCACTCCAACCCTATTCAACTCAGAAATTGAAAATGACTCTTAACAACTTCAAACTTCACATGGCTTTTTTTACAAGAAACCCAGATTACATTCGCTTCCAACGAACACACAAACAGACTAATTGTTAAAAACAACAAAAAAACTTTCACTAAACCCAATTACATATCCTACACAATGAACAAAACCCAAAAACAAGCATTTGATGTCTACCTCTCGGGGGTGAGTAGAGTACGGATGGCTAGTATACCTAGAAGCTTCTAGCGCTTCTTCTAGGTCAAGCTGCGCTGAAACATCTCTACCGATACGGTCGCTGACTACGACACTTGCTTTGACGATATCCCGCATTCCGATCTCGTTTCCCCACGACATCTTCTCCCTCTTGCTCGGAGAATGCAGCACGATGTTGAAAGATTGACGATTAAAAGGATTTGGAAGAACACGAAGCTAATTTGATAACGGTAAGAGTTGCATAATGCATTCGGAAGCTAGGGTTCTGATTTGTGCATATGAATAGGGGTAATCGGGGATCCTGGGAGATTTTGGGGCGACTGTTATTGAGGGTTTTGTGAATGTTTGAAATAGTAGGTTGGTAGGGTTTATGTGAAATTGGGAATTTAATGGAGATTGTGTGACAAATAGTGGCGGGCAAATTAAGCGGTGTATAGAAATAAATTTCTCAAAATTTTTATAAGTTTAGCTTTGAGCAATGTTTTGGAGTCCGGATCGGACCACCGGGAATTGATTCGGTGGCTAGTCCGGTCTGCTATAATTCGTTTTTAAGGGGTCGAATCGGTTGGTTTTTCCCGAGCTGATGGTCGGACCGGGAAATCAGACCGGTTCGAACCGTGTTTTGGTATTTTTTTTATTTGTTTTAATGGGTAAAAACGCGGTGTTAAACCATAAATTAGTTCGTTTGATATATAAATATAATTAAGTTTTATATATAACTATAAAATACATATATAAATTAATTTGCTTTTTTATTTGCTTTAAAAATTATATATAAATAGTTAAACAGAAGAAATACATAGTTGGGTATTTTGTTTACCTGGACTTTCCCCAGGTTCAAAACTTGATTCTACATCTTTTTGAGGCACCTTTAGTTAGTAAAAAAAATAAAGCTTACCTTCTTTTCCTTATAATAATTATATTTAACTTTTACTTGGTAAATTTTCCGTTAATACATTTAACACTCGGCTTAATTTAAATTTTCTTTTTGGTTAACAATTTACGATGTAGAAAAAACATGTAATATAATTTTATAGAACTTATTATAATACGTTTGGAAACAAGTCGACATCAAATATAATTTGTTTTCATTTGATGGTATACATTCAAGTTTCTCTACGTTTTGATGTAAATTTAGTTTAAAAACGAGTCGGAGCGATTGTAATCTATACTTTATCACGTCATATACGACGTCTTCGAACATACTTATTTTTATGTACGATTTTGAGTTGGTTTACGTGTCGACGTAATTTTTGTTTGTAGTCATGTCAAATATAATACATTTTCATTTAATGGTATCAGTTCAAATTACTTTACATCTTAACGTAAATTTAGTTAAAAAATGAGTCGGGTCGTTATAGTGTATACTTTATCACCACGTGTACACTGCCGCCGCAACGCGCGACGGGTATGGAAACTAGTTTAATTTCATATATAAATATAGTTAAATCCGATCCGACCACCAAACCAGTAAGGTGTCCGGTTCGACGTCCGATTTAGTTCTGAAAACATTGACTTTGAGTTTCGGTTGAAACAAATATATTTTGGGTTGAATCGGAGGGTTTTTTAAGTTGTATGATTTTTTACAGGGTTGGGGTTGCGATCATAACTAGAGAACGTATAGAAATGTCCGATTAAGATAGTATTTATTGTACGAATTATGGTCGTAACAGTTGCCAATAAAAAAATGTAAGATTATACAAACTTTTGTGTCCTAGTGAGGATGGGGCGGTGTTCAAGTACGATGTCACTATTTAAGGACGTCACCATATCACCTTACCACCTTCTCTTGTAGTGCCAATGTCGATATTACGATTTAGCGTTATGTTAGTTTGTAGCGAAAACATTTCAAATGGTTGAAGTTCTAGTCATATGGTGTAGGTCATAATAAAGTGTGTAGGTTAGTTAAATATGGGAAAAAATAATGAATAATTCTACATTGTGTTTTTTATATTGATGGTTTCTTTCTTTGAATATTATTTGAATGATGACATACAAATCATTACTCTATTATAATTAGACATGGGAATAAATAGTTTCCGTTTGAATATTTTGACTTGAATCACATTAGTTTAAAGTATTTATATTTTTAACCCAAAGTTTTATTTATTTGATTTTTGTCACTAAAGTTTAAGATTTTTGAGTTCGGACACCAAACAATTTATAATGAATTTTTTTACCATATTTACCCACTAGAGTTTAATATTGTAAATTTTAGCTACCGGTACGCGTTTTTTTACTATGGTCGCTAAAATTTAGAATATTAAAGTTTAACCACTAAACTATGTATAGTGAAATTTTATTTTTTCGAGTTTGACCTATCAAGTTTAGTATTTTTGAGTTTCTCCGCAAACTTTGATTTTATGATTTTCGATGAGCCGGCACATAACGACCAAAGTAACATATAGTTGTATGCGGGGAAAATGACTGGACTCCGACCGCTAGCACGTGACTTTGGTCTCTTAAAGGTTAGGATCGCAAAGTTTGGCCGTTAAACTATTTGTCTATTTGTAATGACGTTTTATTTTTTCAGGTTTGACCATTAAACTTTGATATTTTTTAGTTTCACCACCAAAGTTCGCTTTTATGGTTTCTAACAAGTTGAACAAATAACGATTAAAGTAACGTAGTGTGTGAGAAAACTGCTCGGACTTTCGCTGCAAAGCGCGATGAGGAAAAACTAGTCATAACTAAAAAGAAAGTCAATTCGTAATGTTATAAGTTGATTCAACTTGAATACGGGCTGATGGGAATATGTAGTAAAGCCGTAAAGAGCCTAAAGGCAACATAATCATTGTAATTTTTTTAGCCTTTCGGCCCTTTTGGATATGAGCTTTCGTTTGGGCCCAATAATTGGACCACGAGACTACAGGTAGAGGTGTACAACTTTTAATTTTTTAATATGTACAATTTGGTTTTTATTTTTAAACCGGTTTGGTTTTGAACCGGTTTTTCATCAAGAATCCTTTAACCGTTTAAATTGGTTTAGACCAGTTTGTAAACCGGTTTTTTAGAAAAATCAGTTTGTAAACCGGTTTTTTAGAAAAACCAGTTTGTTAGACCTGATTCTTGTATATAAAGATCAGTTTCTGTTTAGAATAAAAAAACTTAATATTCAAATCTCATAGATTTTCATAGTGTATTAACATTTCTCAATATTCAATGACAGTTGAATCATTTTCAAGAAATGGATTTGTTTTCAATTTCGTTGTTTCTTTGAATCAGTTTTACAACAATTGGTATCAGAGCCAAGTTTGGCTCAATTGAAGAAAGAAGGTGATCACGGCTGCGATCAGAAGGGAAATTGAAGAATCAAAGATGGCGTCCATGAAGTTTGATCTTGAAAAGTTCTATGAGAAGAATGATTTTGGGTTATGGCGTGTCAAGATGCAAACGCTGCTTGTACACCAGGGATTGGTACGAGCACTTGCAGGGCAGGCAAATTTGCCGGCGGATTTGACAGAGAAAGAAAAACGTGAGATCATGGAGAAGGCGCACAATGCGATAATTTTGTCCTTGGGAGATCGAGTGCTTCGAGAAGTGTCAATTGAAGACTTGGTTGCCGGAATTTAGGCAAAGCTTAAGAGTCTGTACATGACGAAGTCGTTGGCAAATCGACTATACCTGAAAAAATTATTGTATACATTTCACATGGCAGCAAACAAGACTTTGGAAGATCATACATATGAGTTTAACAAACTTATCTTGGATCTTGAAAATTTTGACATGAAATTGGAAGATGAAGATCAAGTCATCATCTTCTTGACTTCGTTGCCAAAGTCATATGAACACTTTGTTGATACCTTGATGTATGGTCGAGAGATATTATCAATAGAAGAGGTTCTTGCAGCCATAAATTCGAATGAATTAAAGAAAATGAGCGATGTACGAGAAGATTCAAGTGATGGGCTGGTTGTGCGCGGGAGACCAGAACAAAGGTTCTCAAAAGGCAAGAGTCAAGCTAGATCAAGGTCAATAACTAAACGAAGGTGCTATGTGTGCAATTCGAAAAACCATCTCAAGAAAGACTGCTCGGAGAGGAGGAATAAGGGAACTGAGTAAAGTTCGGTAAAGAGGCAAATTAGCCATGTATCAGAAGGATCTATGGATGGCTATGATAGCTCTGATTTTCTGAATGTGTCTTTAGATGAGGTCATGGATAATTGGATACTTGATTAAGAATGTTCTTTTCATATGACTCATTTCAAATAGTTCTTTAAATAGTTGAAGATGGAAGACCTTAGTGAAGTAAAGCTTGGGGATGATCGGCCTTGTAAAATTATAGGGTTAGGTACTGTCACATTTAAGTTGCATAATGGCACTGAGATTGGTATTAGCGATGTCATGTATATTCCTAGCTTGAAAAGGAGTTTGTTATCACTAGGGACTTTTGAGAAGTCGGGCTATTCTGTTAGGCTGAAATATGATAAGGCTAGAATTGTTAATGGTTCATTGGTATTATTAACCGGTAGTAGAAGGAGTAACAATACGTATAAATTAGAGGGATTTTCGATGCATGGAAGTGTATATGTGGCACTTACTACAAATGATAGCTTTTTGGTGTGGCATAAAATAATTGGTTGTCTTAGTGAGAAGTGTCTCATTGAGTTGCGAAAACAAGGCATCATTAGCGAGTTTAAGGTGAATGATGTAGGATTTTGTGAGACATGTGTTTTGGGTAAAAGTAAGAGAGTTTAGTTCAAGACTGGTAAACACATCTCGACAAATGTGTTACAATATGTCCATTCTGACCTATGGGGGTCTGCCATAACCAGTACTCTAGGTGGAGCTAGTTATTCCTTGTCTATTATAGATGATTACTCACGGAGATTTTGGGTGTATGTTATTAAGCATGAGAATGAAGCTTTTAAGAAGTTTTAAAGTAGAAGACTCTAGTAGAAACTTAATATGAGAGGAAGGTAAAGAAGTTAAGAATTGATAATGAGCTGGAATTTTGTAACATTAAGTTCAATAAGGTTTGTAGAACTCATGGAATATCCATACATCTTACTGTACCCGGTACTCCCCAACAAAATTGGTTAGCTGAGAGGATGAACAAAACTTTGTTAGAAAGACTTAAATGCATAAGAATCAATGTTGGATTTCTAAAAGGTTTCGAAGGCGAATTAGTTACATCTACAAGTTATCTTATTAATATATCTCCATCTAGAGCTTTTGGTATGAAAAGTCCTATGGAGATGTGGACAGGAGTTAAGCCTGACTATGGTCATTTGAGAGTGATTGGGTTAGTGGTCTACTTTCGTGTTAATCAGGATTAACTTGATGCAAGGGATCAAAAGGGTGTTCATTTGGGGTACCATGGGGGTGTCAAGGGATATAGAATATTGAGGTTGGAAGGATAAGAACCTCGGGTAATAGTAAGCAGGGATGTAGAGTTCCAATAAGTCTTGTTGTATAAGGATGTGCTAAGTGTTGACATTTGGTTTCAGTTTCCAAAGAAAGTTGAGATTGAGGTGGAGTATGAGGATGATTCAGACAGGGATGTTGGGTCAAGTAGTGGGACCGAAGGTGAAGTGAATCATAAGCCTAATATTACACGTAGCATTGCCAAAGATAGACCTAGAAGAAAGGTTGTAACTCCTATAAGATACAAGCAGGATCATGATGTGTCAGTTGTTGCTTTCACAGCTACTAAAAAGGATAGTATCTATGAGCCTTTGAATTTTGTTGAGGCTATGTCATCAGATGAAATTGATAGGTGATATGATGTTATGGTTGAGGAGATGAATTTCCTGGAGAATAATGAAACATGGGAATCGGTTGATAAGCCAGTATATCAGAAGTTGGTAGCTTGTAAGTGGTTGTATAAAGTCAAGGATGGTGTTCATGGTACTAAGAGTCCTAGGTTCAAAGCTCGGTTGGTAGCTAAAGGATTTACTCAAAGGGAAGGTATTGACTATAATGAGATTTTTTCACCAGCAGTGAAGCATACATATATTCTTATAACTTTGTCTATCACAACTGCTCTTGATCTAGAGTTGGAACAACTAGATGTTAAGATAACTTTCTTACATGGTTTTTTGGATGAAAATATATATATATATAAAGCAACCTATGGTTTTTGAGGTTAAAGACAAAAAAGATAAAGTGTGTTTGTTGAAGAGGTCTTTGTATGGTCTGAAGCAATCGCCAAGGCAGTGGTACAAGCGGGTTGATGAATTTGTAGTGACTCATGGTTTTACTAGGAGTAACTATTATAGTTGTGTTTATCATAGGAGATGCTCTAGTGGGGATTATCTGTATTTGTTGTTGTATATAGATAATATGCTGATAGCATGCAATGTGCAATGTGAGATTGAAGCTACAAAGAAGTATTCATGATGGAGTTTGAAATGAAGAAACTAGGTAATGCTCAAAAGATTTTAGGAATAGAGTTACGAGAGATAGGATTTCAAGACAGTTGAAGTTGTCACAGACTTCATATGCAAATAAAGTCTTGAAACTTTATGGTATGCATGAGTGCAAAGTTGTTAAAACTCCTATTGGGGCTCATTTCAATGTACATGGAAGACATTCATTGTAGTGAAGATGAATTAGCATATATGGGAAGGTTCCATATGCAAATGTAGTGGGGAGTCTTATGTATCTAATGGTGTGCACCAGGCCTGATTTGGTTTATGTTGTGAGTTTGGTTAGTAGGTTTGTTTCATCGCCTGGGAAGGTTCATTGGGATGATGCTAAATGGATTTTTAGATATCTTCAATATACTAAAGATTAGGGGTTACTCTTTGATTTGAAGGAAGATGATGGTCAAGATAGAGTTGAAGGGTATGTTGATTCTGACTTTGCAAAAGATATTGATAAAGGAAGATATATCACTGGTTGTGTGTTTAGAGTGATGGGTATGTGGTAAATTGAAAAGCTCAGTTGCATCATGTGGTTGCATTGTCTACTACCAAAGTAGAGTATATGGCACTAACTGAAGCCATAAAGGAGTTATTATGGTTATAAAGACTGATTGCTGAGTTAGGTATAAGATTGTTTGATACAGTGGTGTTCTGTGATAATCAGGGTGTTGTACAACTTGACAAGACCAGTGTGTTTCATGAAAGGACTAAGCATATTCATGTTAGACTACATTTTATTCGGGAGGTGATTAGCAATAAAGAAGTTCCGGTAAAGCAAGTTGGGACAGATGAGAATCTTGGAGATATTCTTACAAAGGTGGTGCCGGGTTCTAAGTTTGAGTTTTATGTTACAAAGCTTGGTATTGGATAACATTATTATTGATGTTTTATGATGCATACTTTAAAGGTCGAGATTGTGGAAAGTTAGAGTTGATCATAGAAGTATAATAATGCTTAAGAAGAAATACTATTAGTTTCAGAAGAAGAGTGTTAGCTTCGGAAGAAGTGATGTTTACTCTTCGGAAGAAGAAAGATTAAGCTTCGGAAGTAAAATTTACATTCGGAAGACATGTTTATTAAACATGAAAGGGGTAAATTGTAAATAGTTTGTTAAAGTTTGTTAGGTCTGATTCATGTATATAAAGATCAGTTGTCATTAAGAAAAAAACGTAATATTCAAATCTCATAGATTTTCACAGTGTATTAACATTTCTTAATATTCAATAGCAGTTGCATTATTTTCAAAAAATGTATTTGTTTTCAATTGCGTTCTTTTTTTGAATCAGTTTTACAACAATTAGTTTTCGTGATTATGAAGATACTAACAAGTTCTCAAATGATACTAACTCATATTAATAGAGCTAGGATTATTTGAGAGCTCACAAATGTCTATATGACTATAAGAACTCTTATCAACATAACTTTTTAATGTTAAAAAAATGATTGAAATATAACGTTTAATCATATCATTTTAAGTTTAAAGACAAAATAATTAATAAATTTATAATCTACACATGTGTAAATCATAGTAGATTACAGTATCTACACATGTGTAGATAAATAAATAAAACCTTTAAAACACATGCATCCATTAATTTGATAGTTTTTATGTTATTTAACGGTTTTTAGTGTATACAAAATACAAAATTATGTGTAAAAAGTATAAAATAATAAAGCTATGAACTATTAATATTAGTTGTTGTGATTTTTAAGGTATTTATAAAATCTCAAATGATCACAAACCTGTATCAATATATATAATAATCAATGACACAGTTTAAAGTTTTGTTATTTTATATCAACATGTTTAAATTTTAAATAAGATTATAAAAATTTAAACTTACATAGTATGCCAATATTAAAGCTTATTTTAATTTGCATTAAACTCATTAACAAACATTTTATATACAATATGGAAGAAGAATCTAATAATTTCTCTCTGTGAGAAAGAAAAGTTTGTTAATGTATCTGAAACCAAGTAATTACTTAATGTCAAATACCAATACATTACAAATCAACTAAACAATTGCATCTCACAAATTAATACTAGTTTAAATTCTTATAGGTATAAGATTAAGTGATATTTAGAGATAAGAAGATTATTGTTAAAGAAAGTACAATCAACTATTAAGAGCGAACCAGCCACCAATGTGATTCATATACCTTTTAAGTATTATTTTACAAAAACTAAATAAATAAGCATCCACCAATGTTTGCGACGAAAGTAGTTAGTTTTTGCAGGATTTGTATTACAATGTCCCAATGCTTCGTAAAAGTGGACATCAAGTAACATGGTGTGTCCCTCTATGTCTACACACAACAAGCATCGTAATTTATGATATAAAGTAACGTCTTGATAACCAAACCCGATTGATTGGACTTGGTACGATCATCTAACATGTATTACATGACAACCAACTTTATCCGTTTTATCAACAAGAAAGTCACATAATTGTTTTAGTTGGTCAAATGAAAAGTTTCACGAGGTCATTCATATTGTGATTGCTCTCACATAGACACATTTAGTTATAGATTTGTCATACATGCAACCAAAACAAGTTAGTGATATATAATGACAAACATTTTTAATGACTCGGTATCTCTCATATGTCTAAAATCAATACAGTATATAAAGCGTATGAAATGAGTATTTTAAAATATCATAAATTAAAAACACTTACTAAATTCAATGTACAAGATACAATAATTTATAGGAAAAATAGTATTTATAACATTATGCATATTACCTCTTATAATTAGTTACATAATAATCTTACACGTACTAACATTTACCTAAATTTTATATTATCTACCCATAAACAAAAAAACTCAATATATTTCAACATTTCAACTATATCTTTTAATCTATCACATTTAAAAACGTTTTGAGACTACAACTTAACCTATGTTTATTTTTAAACGTTTTGGTGTAAATTTTGCTGAAACGATTTGTATTTTGTGGAGTATAATAGTTAATGCGTATATACAAGTCGTCATGCAGAACTCATTTATTAGGTGTTTTAATTTTTAGCTTAGAAAAAATATAATGAATTTTTGTAAAACTACTATATGAATAACAAAATATTAAATGCACGTGTCAAGTGTAAAATATCGTCCTGTCGTATTGCGCGGACACCTTTCTAATAGAACAACACGATTCACGTATTTCCTAAGGTTTCATAGATCATTTTGTTGCCTTGTTTCATAAGTCACGTGAACTGTAAGGTTAACCGTTCGATTGTTATGTTTTCTCGTTAAATTTGCTGATCAACCCGTTTTTTTCTTTTTTCACATTATCTATATCTAGAAAATTCAAGTGTTACGAACTTTTATACTCGGAATATTTTGTTAACTCATAAAATTAGTTGCTAATAACTATAATTTATCAGCCAAAAAGAAAATCTTGATGTAATTAGAATCATGATAACATAACATGCAACCGATTATTGTGTTACATGTGAATCAATTCCAAACGGCATATAGAAAAAATCACCTTTCTTTTTATCTTTTCAACATTAAAAAAGTAATTAAATGGGGGCACTATTTGTGGAAATAGCTTTGCCACGTTTTAAATTAAACCTTTTCAAGGATTTGATGGTGTTGCTCGTTGTATGCTTGATCATGTCTCAAAATGCGTGGTAGAATCTGTACACGTGGGGTCAACACAACTCAAACGTGTGGACTTTGGTTATTTTCTAATAGTAATATATAAGTTGTTTTATGTTTTATAATTAAAAACAAAAACATATTGCTATACACTTATTTTCAAAGTTCGATGGAAATTGCCACCGGGAAAAAAACCCTCGATTTTTTTATTTGACATTTTTTACTATAACTTTTTTGTAAAACTTTAAAAAATATTATTTTGACCCTCTAAAGTTTTTAAAGTTTCGGATTTACCACTGTAAAATATAAATTAGAGTCCATCATTGTTCAGACATAATCAGATGTGACTTCGTTTAACTATTTTTCGACAAACGCCTACATTTTGATGTAAATTTTGTTCCGATATTAGTTGAGTCGAATTTAAACGTTTCGACGTAAGTTTAATTTAGGAACACGTCGGATCAAATACAATATATTTTTGTTTACTATACGTTTCGACGTAAACTTAATTCGGTCACGAGTCAAATATAAATGTTTCAACATATGTTTTGTTTCGAAAAAAGTCGGATTAAATATAATACGTTTTCATTTAACGGTATAAATTCGAGTCACTCTACATACTGGCGTAAACGTAGTTCGAAAACGAATCGGGTAGATTATAGTTTATACATTATCACACAACGTAAGGTGTCGCGGCAACACACAACGGGTAAAAAAGCTAGTTTATAATTAAACCATTTTTGTGATATATAGTGAGGAATGTGCTATCGAGTTAACATATGTAACATCTAACTTCTTGTATTAATTAATATAATCAGTTTAGCACTTGAAGTTTATAAGTTATATAACTTGAAGTTTAATTTGTAGATGTGTTTGGTAGCTCGGGTACACACGAAGAATTCTTAAGGGTTCATCAATTCTTGAATTGTTTTTATTCAGACATGTCACATGTTTAAGTCTGAAGTTTTTTTTTCAGTCTAACACTTATTTTGTCAAAACATCTTAGATGACAGTTCAGACGATGCATTTTAGTGATCTTTCATTACGTAAACATAAAAGGATGTTATGAGAAACAAAGTCTGTCACATAATAAGGATAACGAGAGAAGAAGACCGATGGTCATTAATGATCCGGTAGCATTAGCAGAGATAGAGAGTGATAGGAGAAGGAGAAAAGAAGAAGATGAGAATTTTAATGCTATCATCACATATAAAATAATAAAAACTATAATATGTTTTTTAAAGACAACAATAATTTATTTCATAATCTACTCAACTTAAATCATAAGTTAGACCAGAATCTAACCACTTGAGCGTGAGACTTACACCTTACATTTAATTATGATTTATCCGTTAACTTCGTGGAGGGTTGCAACAGAATAAATAAAATAATTAATATAATCATAAGTACTCCCAATTAATATATAAAAAAATCCAACTAGTATGATATATTTATCTAGCAGAGGTTTCATAAGAAATCATATAATCATGTGAAAATTAAAGAAAACTAATGAAACCGATCATATAGTTTGTAAATTTTTATCAATACAATATATATACGTGTGTGTATACATAAATAGGGGTAGTGATAAAATGAAAACCATAATATACTTTTACATATACATTACACATATAACATTATTCCTTTGACTTAATGTTACGTTTCATTTCCGTATTTATATTTAAGATACATGTAAGAGATACTTAAATGCCCTTTTAGCATTTTAAGAAACAAAAAATCTATAAATTATGTAAGTGGTATATATGAATTCTTTAATTTTCACATAATTATCTTATTTAACCTTGCTCTATCTATCTAAATATTATATATTTTTACAGTATATTTATATAATAAATCCCAACTAATATATATTTTCATTAAACAATTTAATATATATATGTCTAATTATCGATCTACCGTCCTTCTAACTTCATTCTCATATACACATGATGAGAACACACATTAAAAGTGTCCACTTTTTCACTTGAGTGGAGAACAACTGATGAGAGATATGGGCATATATATTGCTATGAGGTTGTCAATATTTAAAGCACCCAACCAGAATGTCGTCTCTTATCCAAATAAAACAACAAATTCATTGTATCAAATAAATATGTAGTATACGTATTTTGTTGATATAATGATATACAATTAACGGTCATCTCATAATAATACATGAAGAATCATGAGAAGAATTTTGGTGGTGAATAATGTTCGTGTTTGTATTTTAGGCTTTGCTGGCATGGTTCCTGCTTCCAGTCAAAGTAAAGACATGGTGTTCTTTAAACTTGTGTTGTGATGATCAAGTTAGATATGATCATAACGAGAACACTGCACTCTCAGGTTCTCCATACATAATAGGATGTGTGCTTGAAGAAGAAATGATATGTTCGCCTAGGGGACAATCTATTCCCTAACTATGGCGTGGGGGCGAAGCTAGAGGTGACTCTACTTTATACATATATATATATTTCGGGGTGAAGCTAGAGGTGACTCTACTTTATACATATATATATTTCTATATATATTTCTACGAGAGACAATTATTATGAGTTTAATGTTAATTTGACTTAGATATAAATTTTACATGGATAGTATATATACTCTAGATTAAATGTCAATACAATTTAAAAAGGGTCCTATTATCAAATATACTTGATCGATTGATAAGTTTGTGAATTTTATGTAAAGTCACACATATTCTCCATTTAAAATCATAACTAGATTTTTTCTCACGCGCATTGTGAGGGGTCTTTCACCATGATCCGGAATATCAAAACGCTGATGTCAAATGTAATGTAACGGTTGTTGTTCCAACATAAAATCCTAAAGCAAGTATAAAGGTAAAAAATCCCGCCGCTACAACTCTCACCCCGTCGAAAACTTTAACGCCTACTCCGTTATAAAAGTGATATAATCATTTTGTTGAGGCCAAATGATATATAAGAAAAACAAAACAAACCACAAAATAAAAAAAATAAAAAAAAAGTTAAATAACTAAACTCTAGCAAGCCTAATTCATGTTTACAAAACATATGATCGAGCTTAAAAGAATGCAAAACCAAGAAAAAGGTGCTACCTGGATTTGAACCTAGGTGCACTAAATTGTAACATACGTCCTTATCACTAGACCAAATAGCTAATTTTACTTATTAATTTTTTAAAACAATAGTATTAATGTGTTGTCTTGTTTGACTTTAAAAAAACAATGGCCAGCTGCCACGCAACTAGTACTATCCTCCGTTAGTGTTTTAAAGTATAGTAATGCAATCTAAAAGAAAATGATATATTAATTATTACGCATATATTCAATGTGGATATGATGGTCAAAAATCAAAACTATAAGCCCATATTTAAACCTATCATGTATCGTATCTATATGTCCTTAAACAAAGGGGTACTCTAGCATCAATAAATGAGAAGATACAAGATAGAAGCTAATAACAAACCCTCTTGAGTTTGACTCATGAGCAAATAGTGACCATGAAATGCGACTTTAGCTTATATGGTGCATAGTAAAGGAAAGCAACCAAACATTTTTGTTTGCTTTGGTGAAACAAGCCAAACCAACCATGTTATATCTATTTCTAAGTGTTTAGCTAGACCCTATAGGCATTGAACTAGAGTATTGATGTGGGCATCCACGACATGTGTTTGAGGGCCAGTCGTTTCTTAACTATCGTTATATATATGTTTGATTTGATGTAGGATATATCTATTGCCATGCTATATCAAGATTGATGTGTCTCAATCACGCAAATCAATTTCTAGTAGATGAAATGTGAAGTAGGATCTTCTTTGTATGCTTGTTTTTGCATGATGAGAAAAAATATATATATTTCATCATTCATGTACGTATATATATATATATCATATATCTTTGTTAGATAGTGTCCTTTTTCTATATGGTAGGATGATCGAATCTCCTAGTCTAGGCATAAATTTTATATTATGTTTTGAATTTGATCATTTAACATTATACTTTGAACACTTAGCCTTATGTTATAGAAGCAAACTTGAAGAATTATAGATGAAACAAAAAAGTATTATGAGTCTGCCCTTGAAAATATATACACAAGATGAGACACATAAGTTAAATACAAATTGACATATTTGATAGTCCCTAAATAACAAAATTTTATACGAATTTATGCTTATCGGGTATTAAGTGTCTCAAAATAACTTTTACACATTATTGTTAGTTATGTGAGACAAATCACGTCAAATTATTGATAGAAATTAAAAATAAGCAAATTACAATGTTAAATCTGAAAATTTATAAGACATCGTGTTTCAAATGTTGTAAGGAGAAAACCAAAAACTTTAAAAAACAAAACTTTGACGTCTTAGAATCTATCAATCTATCAATACTAATAAAAAAAGATTTTTTTTGTCACTTGTCATTTTTTAACCTATCTTTTTGCCACTTGTTAATTTTTTACATATTCACATGTTGATTTTCTCTTCAACATGTATTATATTAATTTAAATACTAATAAAAGGTGATTGTGTAAAATACGAGGTGATAGTGATTGTGATTGTGCTACACAATTTCTGACCACAATAAACTGATTTGCTATAACATGGTGATTGTGATAGTGTAGTTCCCATAGGTTATATTAAGTGATTAGAATGAGACTACTCCAATTGAAAAAAAAGAGAAAAAAACAATTTTAATCAAAAAAGGTTCTATACATGGATCGATTACTATCATCATGACATGTGGAGAGACACATTATCAATTCTAACCATAATATCGATGTTATTAAAAAGTGACCGAACCATCTAGTTGTACCGTTTCAATTTATTTAGCATAAGTTTATCTGTCACTGACTGGATCAATTGGGTTTTGATGAGTAACGATTGAACCGGTAACCTCTTCAATAGTTGGATCAATTTAAGTAACTTTTTCTAAAAACTATTCTTTTTAGATTATTATAAGTTTTTGAAGGTAGTCTTTTAAACATTCTTTCTCTAGATTACATATATAGAGTGTGTTTGCTAACACTAGTATATGAAGATTATGGTGTTATATATTCTATAATATGATTTGAGACTATTGTTATTGTTAGAACAAATATTTTTTTTCTAATGAGTTTTGAACATATGAAATGTTTCCAACTAATTAAGATATTAGCATTGTATTCTTGTGTAACTACATTAAATAATCTCCTAAAAAGCATTTTGTTATTGTATTTTTTTTATAATCTATTTCATTTATTCGTTTATATCAACCAACATAAATTTTCTGTAACATTTTTAAATATTTTTAAAATTAATTGTGATGTAATTTGGTATTAATTCTGGTTCAATCAATTTCGCATGCACTCAAAACAAATCAAATGTGATGATAGAATACAACGTATCATTCCTTTTCATTACATTTGTTTTTAATATCCGTTCCATCAACCAAAGAGAAATGTATCCGAATTGTAACGTATATTAAAATACACAAAAGTTATTGTTTAACTTTTTCAAAATAAATACTAATACATTTTTAGTGTGTAAACTTAAGCAATAACTCAACGTTTAATGGACATACTAATACAGTTAAACTGAATAACGCTTTATAAAGTGCCCAATTGCAACTAAAATGCATTCATGCAACATGTCACATTTGAAATTTATTCCTTGTTCTAATATTATGAATTTGAGACTTAATAACTAAAAGAAAGTCCAAAGAGAACTAGGAGCACCTTTTGCCCCTAAAATGCATAGCCAAATCCTTTTTTCTCATCTATTATTGAACTTCTACCCTACTTGTTCATCTAAACTATAACTTCATGGCTGTTCCATTCCCATTGGAACCATCATAAGTTCATAACCACACCAAGAAATTCTTTTCATAAACCCCTCTCAAACTTGTACACCATGCATGAATAGTTGTATATTTGTGACACTATTCACATATCTTGAACACATGGATGACAAAGATTACTATAAAAGGCAAACTTTACTCCAACTTATCTTCTACACACTGTGCCACTACCCTTAATCATTTCATGACACCACTCTTTTCCTTTCCTTTTTTATGCTTTTTATTCACTCCTCTCCAACTCAAGATACACCTTTTATCTCAAAGAAGCTAATGCATATCATATCTCAACATTTGGGAGATAATTTGGATTTTTGAGTAGGTTTTTGATCTTGTTTCTATACACTCTTTTCTAATGTCGAATGGTATCCTGGTCTCGTCTCAATCCAAGAAACTGTTCCATCATAGGAACAGTTCAGACGAGCTTGACGTGTTTGAAGCTACTGGTTATTTCTCGGGTGTCACTGAAAACTTCAGTGTCACCCGCACAAACAATATTAATACCAACACGCGACCTTTTGGAAGAATGAGTCTTGACATGCCAAACTCTAGAGGAGATTCCATTCCTTTACAAGCCATGTTGATGGAGAATCGCATGATGAACAACAAAGAGAAGAAGCACAAGCAACCAAGCTCACCAGGAGGGAAATTGGCTCATTTTTTGAACTCTTTGTTCAACCAAACATCTTCAAAGAAGTCAAAGTCAAAAACAAAGTCAACAAAAGATGAAGATGAAAGTCCTACTAGTTGGACAAGAAAAAGAAGGAGTAGCATTAGCCATTTCATAAGTGGAAAAAGCAACTCCACCACATTAACCACCACAACTGCCACCATTATGAATGATTCAAAATCTCCATTTTCAACCTCAACAAGCTCAGGCTTCAGAACACCACCACCCTATCATAACATACACACACCCACAAACATCACAAGCTATAAAGACCCCAAAAGCTACTCATATCTCAAACATCCTCCAACTCAAATTACCAAACTACCCATCAATGGAAACCTCAACAAGATCGAAACTTTCAGTATAAAGAGTGATCTTTCTGAGAAAAACACTAGTTTTCGCAATGGGTTTCTGGATAATATAAAGATTTACGACGATAAACATGAAGAATATCATCCTCATAAGTATGTTTCAAGAGAAGATATTAAAGAACTCAAATGTTTTATTGATGATGATGATGATGATGGTGCTGATAGTGATTCGAGTTCTGATCTTTTTGAGTTAAAGAACTGTGATTTGGGTTATTATTCAAGTGGTTTACCTGTTTATGAAACCACTCGTGTGGATCATAGCATCAAGAGATCAGGTGCACCGATCTCGAGCTAAGTGTGTTTTTTCAAGTTCAAATTATCATATATTTACATGTAGAGAAGTATATTTTAATGTTCATTTATATAACTTTCATTTTCTTGATATAAAATAGGATACTATAAGCAATATAAATAAATACCGTACGCATGTCTATAGATTATAGAGAGGGGTTGATCTGTGTATAAAGTTAAATTTTCGTGCAAAATTAACTAAGTGACGGAATAATCAACCACATATTTATGATAATTACGTATGGTTATATACATTAGTTATGCAATTTATATACGTATTTACGCAACCTTGTATACATATGTATCCTTATATATAACAATATAAAATTTACCATACAACACATTTATATATATAGTTGCCTATACACACACATACATGCGTGACTAGAAATCTAGGAAATTTTTTTTAAAAAAATCATTTATAATGATGACACAATACTTTTGAGTCTAACAATACATAGATCTTGAACAATGATGCCGTATTTATTTCTTTAAATTTATTAACAAGACGAAATATATATGAAAAATAGTCACAAAGGCTATGATTAATAGATAGAAACAAATATAAATTATTATATTTTAGTGATACTCATCTTAAAGATATGATTAATTTATAATAATTATCTAGAAGCATATATAAGTTAATGTATTTAATTATAATCATCTCAAAATGTAATAATAATCTCTTTAGAAAAAAAACATAAACACTATGTAAACATATTTTTAAATCAATTTATGAATCATAAGACTTAAACCTTTTAACTTATTAAAAAATAACTTCAATCAAACACATCAAAATACTATCAACCAAAGTCCCTTTAACCACATGAGTGAATCATGATCACTTAAAAAATTACTACAATATAATAATACACATCTTATACTTTGCAAATAAATATCTAGGGCATTTTCAAAAAAATCCAACTTCAATTCGAGTGTTTTACAAATATATTATTATTTTTTTCTCTATCATTTAGAATAATTTTAAATAAGAAAAGTGTGTTTTTATAGGCAAAAAACATAACAGCGCAACAATCAACCAAGATTGAAGACCAAACAAAATAGGATAATGTATGGTAGCAATTGACACATATTAAAGAGAGGGAAAAAAGAAGACAAAAACAATATGCTCTGATATCATATAAATATTAACACACGCACATGCGCGCACAAACTTTTATTTATCTAAGGTAGGTTACTTTAACGTTTTAAGTTGTATCTTGATATTGGTGGTCCTTTTTATTATTGTGATGAACTTTCCATTATAGGCTATCGAATAAGGTCAATTTGGCTTCAACTTATAGAGTGATCATATGTTTTGTAAAAATATGAAAAATAATCATATAACTACCTATTAAAACCGGAAGTCGGTTCTTGATTACTTCTTTGTATAAGTTCAATAAGCTTTTATTAATTTTTCTTAAACCAAGTTTTATTCGGTTATTAAAACCTATTGAGTAGTCAGACTCTATCTGGCAGTTAAATACGTTTTTTATTCAATAACTAGATTATATCAACTCACGTGTAGTAGTGTACTACGATACCAAGTTTAACAAACATGTAGTATTTTAGCTAAATAATATATGTCACCAAATAATATCTTTCATGTCACGTTCTCATGGTAAAATAATATACATGCTAACAAAAATGTAAAACTTAAATCTTATAGAATACAGATGTGATGATTTTAAAATCAGATCTTTATTATAATAAAAGAAAGTTTTAAGATGTCACTTTTTACAATTCTAGATCATCTAATTTTAATTTTCTCGTTTCTTTCTCATATTAAACAATTACCTTAAATACTTATAATATTATTTAATTTCTTTTGAGATAAAAAAATGTTTTTCAATAAATTAAGAAAGAAATGCTTTTATAAATGATTTTATATAAAACAAAGAAAACTAAAATTAGGAGCTATAATAAGAAAATTTTTAATATTGATATTTTTTTAAAACGGTTTGTTTTGCAATAACCGAGGGTGCCGAGTAGAAGGGTTGTCGCTCAACGGATAAAAGTTACTATAGGAATAACATGAATGTTTATTAAAAATACAATTAGGGTTTAAAAACAAAAGTTTAAAATAATAATATCATTGTTTTATTACTTATATTATTACTCATATCAATTTCAATCATATCGTTTTATAATTATTACATTTTCATTACTAATTATTTAATATTTTATTTATTCAGCCCGTGTAATACACGGGGTTTTAACCTAGTTAGATATAAAATAAGGAATGTGTGTTTGCCTTTATAAACATAACGTATAATGTGTTGCATATTGTTTTTTTTTAATTTGTAAACCTTAAAAACTAAAACTATTGTGATGATAGTGATCATCACTATGATTTAGTCGAGTATGTATGTGTGGGTAAGAAGTAGGTGGGTGGTCTAATGATTTGTAAATAGTGGTGGTCTATGGCCTATGGGAAGATGCAGATCAAATCATCAAATGAGATGCATGCACCCAACTGGGTCCGGTTAACTTCACCTTCATCCCAAAACCGCACCCAACAACCCGAGTGCGTGGAGCCAAGCGTGATAGATAACCCATTTCTCTAACACACCTAATTATTCCAATTAATACAATACATTAATAATTATCTCTTGATTCCCATCGAGTTTACACGTGACAAACTAACAATACAATGTTTTTTTTCTTATGAAAGATTATAGAAAAGCGACATTTAATGATGGATAACGAAAGGGTTCATTAAGGAAATTGTTTAGAATCTCATGTTAAACTAGAATAAATATTAAATTATAATCTCTTAGGTGGTGTTTGGTATGCATGAATAAGAAGCGGAATGAAATGAATCATTGATGGTGAATGAATAATGACATGTTTGGTTGGTGGAGGTAATGAAATGAATTATTACGTAGTTGATTACATTCCCTCAAATTCATTTCATTCACTCCCCATTCTTTTTTTTCATTTCATCTCTTCTTCTATCATTAGTTACCAACACCACCCACTCACCCACCACAACAACCACCACCGAAACCAAGATCGCTCGTCACCACTTGAAACCATCGCCACCGCCGGAAACCACCACCGACCACCACCACCACTCGCCATCACAATCATAATTACTTTTACATTTCATTGTTTTGTTTTTTCATACCTAACAAAACAACATAAAGTAATGATTCATTTATTACTAAAGGGTAACCAAACAGGACAATAAAATGTAATGATTAATTTCATTCTCTCATCCATTTCATTCTCTCATTCATTTCATTCATTCGTCCATTCTATTACCCCATATCAAACTAGGGCTGTTCATGAGCCGAGCCGAGCCGAGCCAGGATTAGCTCGGACTCGACTC
>BJCM01270665.1:0-42793 GCA_018326385.1 Flaveria bidentis
GGAAATATCTAAAATATGTAATTAATATTTAATATTTTTAAAATTTTATAAAAATATTTTGGATATTTCGGATATTTCGGACATCCGAAATATCCGAAAATTCTCAAAATCACTATCCGAATCTGAATCCGAAATTTCGGATATCCGAATTTCGGATTTTCGGATATTTCGGATTCGGTTTCGGATTTGGATATTTTTGAACACCCTTACCTCTGACAACTCTCTTTAACACACACACGTATTCATCTTTTGGTATCTCATTAGATTTTGAAGAATTTCGATTGATTATATATATATATATACACACACACACACACACATGAGTGTTGGATTGACAAACGGTAGTTTCTTCATCACGAGAAAGAAGCAGTTCACCGTTCCACCACCGGAAGCCGTCGAGTCCGTTCTCGTCATCGTCATCATCATCGTCATTCAAGCAGCTGATTCCTCGATCGTGCTCACCGTCATCATCGTCGTTCTACACCCTTCACCGCGTCACCGCCCTCCACCTCCCCGATGTTTCACTCTCCGACCACCACCCTCTCCGTCACAGACCGCACTGACCACCGCCCCGTCGCCGGCCACCACCCTCTCCGTCACCGCAGACCGACTTCACGTCTGACCCGAGTAAGACTTTGGTTCAAGTCTGACCGAATAAAGGGTTCGGTCAGACCTCTTCTCCGGTAAGACGTACGCAACCAAACAAGTCACGTTTGACCGAGTCAGACTTGCAACGTCTGACCGGGTTTGGTCAGACGTAACCAAACAGGGCCTTAATCTGTTTAGAAACAAAAAAAACGTTGCAATTCAAAATGGCTAGTGAAGTTGAAATTTGACTATTTCAACTTAAATAATCAGACACGATATTTCAATTTGTTTTGGCCATAAAAACTGAGCTTCGACCTTTGAACACACAACATGAAGAAGTTATGAAATACAAACCATTGCTACAAGACAACATGATTCTCAATGCAATTTCAAGCAAGATTGGTCTTCTCTCGTATTACTACTACTACTTCAGAACATAAACACATACAAATCTAGATATGTTTTTTAAAAGAAACCGTTTTAAAAATATCTCACCATTTTTGTTCTTATTTTGTTTAATTTTGATTCGACATCTTATGTATTGATTATCTAGATTATTTTATGTTGTTTCCATTACCATTTTATTTTGTATATATCAATTATGAATAGTTTTAAGAAATGCAATTTCCTTTTTTTAAGTATAATTGTAAATTTGTCTGTTATCAGTCATTACAAAAAAAATAGAGTAAAAGTTATCTTAACCAACTCTTGTCTTGGAAACATATATATGAGGTCTTTGATAATTGGTCAAAGATTCGTATCATGCTTTAGCTAGAGTTAAATAATCCAAACTTTAGACAAATGAGGCATAGTTTTAACAACATTAGTAAGATAAAACACAAGATGGATGCATGTGGCTATAAAAGAAGTGTTTGTATGTTGTCTACGCGTGTGGCCATAAAATATATGTAGTGTGAAGTATTAGATTATATACATACGTTGTTTAACGTTACAAATCACAATTTAGATATGACTTGAAATACCACATCAAGATAATCAAATTTTAGGTTATTGCATCCAACTCATTTAACCCGTTAAACAACCTAGTCGTGTTTGGTTGACCTCTTTTACCCAATTTATTAAAGGGTTAAGCAACTAACCCGTTCTAGCCCACGTAAACATATTACAACCCTACAACCCCGTTTAATATGTTTACATTTTGATTAAAAATTCATTGTTGTGTTTACAACTTGACCACACGTTTAAAACCCGCTTAGTTTGTTTAAATAAATGGGTTAATTTGGTTGTGTTCGGTTTACATAACTATATGTATCTATGTTATGGTTGATGTATGGATGACATGGGAGGTGTATGGGAGGAGTATCACTAATCCTAGTAATATGTTAGATTGTAAAACTATATCTCATACCCAATTTAAATACCTGTAAGATATCAGGACACTGATACACATCTACTAGTTAGTTTTGTGTGAGTTCAAATCCTCCAATAAGTGTAGATTTTAGGGAATTGTGTGTTTGTTGTTCAGAAACAATTACCTTGTTAGGATTTTTAAATGTGTTTATTTTCTTACCATTATAGTTTTTATATAATTTTATATTTTTAATACTACAACCAACTAAAATATTTTACATAAACTAAATATGTAAATTTCATGATCACATAATCTCAAAATATAAATTTATAATTCATAACATACAAAATGCAAATAATGTCATTTAATAATATTACAAAAGAATTTTTCATTTTTCACGTAATAAAGTTCCTTGAATAAAACACTACTAGACAAAAGTTATAGGAAAATAGAATATTGAAATTAAATATTTCAGGTATATTGTCCAGGTAAACAACTATATGAATTTAAGTGTTTCAGGTAAACATGGTTTCAGATAATTATACATGAACAGATGAATTTACTTTTATTATTCTCGTACCTGAATACCCGTCATGAATGTTTTGGTTAACATGCATTCTCATCGGGCTTTGGTTTTCATGTATTCTCATTTGACACAATGCATTTTGTGTCATCATTACTTTGACAAAAGTAAATATATGAATAATGTTCGAATTCGATAATTCAACCGGTTAATATCACATGCTTATGATAAATATTTGTAATATGACATATGTACTGAATAAAAAATAGTAATAATTTGACGAAATTTAGTCAAATAAGATAACTTGAAGGGCAAAACTAAAAATAGCACATAGGAAGGACCTAATAACTACAGAAGTTATAAAATATTAAATATCGGGACATTAATTTTAAAAAACTCCGAACTAAATCTTTCAAATTCTTAAATTAAATTATATAATAATAGTAAGGTGGGAAGAAAATAGTTGTAAGTTGGGGAGAATGCAGAATGTAGTGATTTGTGGATTAATGACGTCATGGTATATTAATGTTTTACGTGTAAACAAAATTGAGTATGACTATTTGTCTGCTATGCAAGCAAAGTCCATTTACATATGCTAGAAATCAGTCAATTTCAATCATACTTTATTAGGGTAGATTACATTTTATAATCATTAATCATTATATGTTATAATTATAAAGCTTATAGTTTTCACAATGAGAGTTCAATTGTGTTGCGTTGAGAATTTCAAGTTGACGGGTTAAATAGGTGAACCCGATCACAACTCGTATATTAATTCGAGTCAGTGACATCAACCTAAGCCAAACACGTAAAAATTATTGTTGTGTTTTAGGTTGAAGAATTCAATGCTTCTTTGTGAATATGAGTAATGAATGATTACTTGGTGATAGTTTAAAAAACAAATAACTCTAGCTTAAATTAAACTTTTTATAACCCATGCATTTTTAATTGTTTTTGTTTTTCTGTCGCTCGTTCTTAATTAACAAACTTAGATTTATATACTAACCTTCAAATTAGAGGAATAAGATGAAAATGACTATTCGAATAGAGATGAAAACAATTATAAAAATATGGAATTGAGAATATGTAGTTCGGAGTAAAAATTAAAATTATCGAAAATAAAGTGTCAGTGACAAGTATAAAAGAGAAAATTAATTCCACTAGTAGAAATAAAAATAGTCAGATGAAAAGCAAAAAAATGGTAATTTTTTTAAATCTCTCTAAAATCTAAATACATTCAAAGAAAATTTTTTTAACCTAAACACGTTTACAGATCAACTCGTTTATAAAATCATGTTTGAGTAAACCATTTCACTAAACAGGTGGTGTTTGGTTGGCATTTTTTAATATATAGATTATATTAACCAACCAAAAGCCTAATTATCTTCCTAACACGTTCGTGATATATTTCAAGTCATATCAAAGATTGTGTATCCTAGTTTATACATGCTTGATAAAATATAAGATTTATGATATATTAACAAGAAAATAAAAAATGACAAAATAATAAATAATAGTTTTGAAGCTGAAAAACAGTATCTTACAATGTTTTATGTAAAATAGTAATTTCATCACTTAGTAAATAATAAATATGAACTACAAGCATAAAACTGTAAGCAGTAAACATAGTTGTCATATGTTATAATATTTCATTATAGAAAGACGATTAACTGATAATACACAGTCAAAAGCCAACACATAATGTGATGTCGTATATCACACGCATTTAAGACAGTATTAACATACAAACATACGTATAATACGCGAGTAAAGATAAATATTTGATCTTAACAACTCAAAACTACTAATCAATGAATAAATTGAGGCCTTGATTAAGATTTAAGACCACTTCACAATTTCACATTTCAAAGTTGATAGAATGCAACTAACTAATTTCCCCTTTCTTTATGTCACAAAATCTGCATGAGTCCCCCTTCCTTTTCCTCCATAAGACTCTTTCTCCCCTTGACAATTGTACCACAAACAACAAATCTCTCTTTCTCTTTTCACCCTCCACTATTTTTACTCCCTTTGATTACCTAAGCACAATCCACTCTTCATCTTTTGACCCTTTTCACCTTCCTCTTTATACACATATATATATATATATGCATACATACACATGTCATGTATCTATACCCCATTACCCCCTTTCTCTATCTCTCTCTCTCTCATCACATTGATACCAATGCAAATCAGACCCTTTACTCCCACTGCAATTTCAAAGCTTTTTAATAAAGAAAAACTCATGCCTCTGTTCTGATGTTACAAATTAAACAATCTTTATTGAAACAGAGTTAAAAAGGTTGCACCTTTTGGGGTTGTTTTTGTTCTGTAATCATGGCTGTTCAAGCACAATTTTACTCTGATCATAATGATCAGAGTAATAATATTATGGAGTTCTCTAATTTGCCTCAAGATTGGGGTTTGATGTCTGGTTCCTCTGTTCTTCGATTTGGGGATGAAAACAGAACACTCTGTTTTTCGTATGATCATCAGCAAGATCAAGGGCTTCTTGATTCTCAAAATGTTGTGAATTTTGATTGTGATTATCGAAATCTTGTTTTGTCGTCGAATTCGAGGAGAAATGGGGTGATTGGATTTCAGAATTTGTGTTCTGAGCTTGAGAAACAGAGGTTAGAGATGAACAGTTATGTTCATCTTCAGGTCAGTTTTGTTTTTTTTTTTTTTAATGGTGTCTCTAAATTCATGTGTGGGGAATGGGGTTGTTTAAAAACCGTTGAAACCAACCGAACTGTTAAAACCAAGCTAAATTGGCTCGGTCGAGTTATAACTAATATGACCCCGTTTATAGTTTAAGGTTCGAAAGACCAGGTTTAACGGTTCGGTTTAGTGTTTAGAACTCACGAAGATATTCATAAATTGAAAAAATAAATACTTTTTTTAAATTGGTGTAACTTTAATAAAAATTAAAAAATTGTTATTAATATTGAATTTAATAATTATAAAACATATACAAACAAACATACTCAACATGTCACACTCTTATAGTAAGTTTGAAATTATAACCCGTATAACTATTTAAATTTTATTGTGTATATATTACTAATCTAATTGACTTGGTGTTCTTAAGTTTTTTTTTCCACTTTTCTCGTAAACTTCTTTGATATTTAAAAGATAAAACGTAAACCATTAAACCAAATCGTACAAACTATGTGTTCGTGTTAAAGAAAAACGACCCAAACTTTTAAACCGCCAAACCAAATCGTTTTAATACGTCTGGCTAGACATTTGGTTTAGTTTATTTATCCAATAACTTATGTCAAAACAACAAAACCAGACAGTAAACATATCAACAGATAGCATGAGAAATAATTCTCCATGCAGAATTAATTATAACTTGTGCTTGGTGATCTGTTAAACCAGAATGAGAAACTAAAGGCCGTTTTAAACGAAGAAACACAAAAAAAAGAGGCGATCTTGATGCAGATATACGAATCGAAGATGAAGGCAATACTCGAGGCAAAAGATGAAGCTTTACACACAGCAAAGATCAAATCAAAAAAGCTTCAAAACTATCTAATAATGGCGGATAAAGAAGCCAAGATTTGGGAGAGAAAAGCAATGGAAACTGAAGTGACAATGACAAAACTCCACTCTGAACTCAAACAAGAAAGAGCAAGAAGACATGAAGATGCAGAATCAGCCTTCAATGGTGATGAAGAAAGACAAAGGAAGATGGTGTGCAAGATGTGTCACGTGAGGAGCACGTGCATCCTTTTGTTACCATGCAGGCATCTGTGTTGTTGCAGAGCTTGTGAAGGTCTGCTGATGTATTGTCCTGTTTGTGAGACTGTTAAAAATGGAAGTTTGGAGGTTTTCTTTGATCTAAATTGATGAGGGTAGAATGGTCACAAGGAAAAAGTTAAAAAAAAAACTTGGTGTTGGGTTTGTTTCTTTTTTTGGGTTTTTGTTATTAAAGATATATTTTTGGTTGTACTATTAGTGGTAAGGATCCAAAATGGTTATGAGGGTATGACTATATGATAGGAAAATGTTGAAAAAGTTATAAAAAGATGACTACATTTATACCAAACCTTTTATTTAGGTGGTAGCTAAACCGTGACGTTCGATGTGGCTTGTTAGTGTGCGTAAAACACCACTTCACTTGATGTTTAATGGGGTTATGTGAGGTTTTTAAGGACTTTAAAGGTGAATGAAGAGTCCCTCTACGCATAACAAATTAATTTATATTTATTTGTATATTAAATTAAGAGGGTGAATGAGATCATTTGATTGGTTTAGTGAGTGTGTTGAGTGAAATAAATAAGTGATGTGACGTCTACGAGAAACGAAACGACGCGTAAAAATACTCGATGGTTTTATTACATCAATTCATGTGTGTAGAAAATATCTCTCTTCATGTGATTAATGGCTCTAAGTAGTATCTTAGACAAATCACATATAACATAATTTATGTTTGAAGTTTCCAATAAATTTAAGATTTTTTTTATTCCAAACATATTTATACAACAAAATGATAATACATTCCAAATATATATATATATACATATAATTATATCTATTATTTATTTATAGATCATTTTTTGATGCTATGTATGTTACTTGATACTATATAAATACATATATTTATAGTAATTTCATGTGACATATCATTTTTCTATATGTATAATATAAGTGATACTATAAAAAGAGTGTGTGGTAGCTTACTCTTTACTTTTTTTATAATTCTACGTTTTAAGCACAGGTTTGTTGCATTAAAACTCTTATAAAAATCAATACTATAATTTTAGATTCACCTTAACGTTATTTAATCACCTTTATATGTTTATAGTAGTTTATACGGGTTTTCTTGCAACAAAAGTCTACAAGTTTTAAAAAATCAACCTTTTAAAACCTTAAAAGCAACATACCTTCTTGTGAGTCTTGTTGAATTGTAACACTGTCTCTCATACTACCAATATTGTCCGTTTTGTCCATCCCTGAATTACTACCACCTGAACACGTTTAAATATGAAATTTTCCTTTCATCTACAGCCAATGCGCCCAAAACGCGTTGATGATATTAGAGGTCATACATTCCTTATGAACCAGGAATCTCTTATGTCCCCGACCGATGTGAGATTTATCTAGGATTTTACATAAATATAAATGATTAGTTAATGGCTAAAATAAATAAAAATTATAAAAAGTAATTTCAACCATCAATCTTTTTAATCATATATCAAATTGTATAGAAGAAGTTTGTTAGATGTGAAGCATGACCATTTTTTTTAATTTTTTAAGTTCTTCCATTTTTTGCGTCTTTAGGTCTCTGGTTCACACCTGACTCAAGGGGATTTCTCTACAATAATAAGTTTCCTCTTTGATATTTCTCTATAAATCAGACCTGAAGCGTCAAAATCAGAATAAACAATTGATATCTCGTCTCAGGAAAGCTCATTTGGGTATTAGGGGTAGTTCTAAATATTGTTAAAAAACTAACAATTGATTTATATAATAAATCTATTTACTTTAGTTTTATATAGTTTATTCTTTTATAGCTAACAATTTTGAAGCCAACTTAGTCTTACTTTAAGGAAAATACTTAGGGTTAAACAAAGAGTTTTCTTAGTTGTGAATTTTCTTCTATGGGAGTTTGGGATGCGGTTTCATTAATCAAAATGACATTTTCTATTGTATTTCGGTTTCACCTAGATACAAGTATTATAGTTGATTAGTCATGGACCTCACAAAAACTTTATACACTACTAAAATAAGTTCATAATATAGGTAGTAATTAGTTTGTTGTCATGATTAGCAGTTATTTATACTATATATAAAGTATACGAGATGAGTAGTTTAAAATACCATAAAATTAAGAACAGTTATTTTGCTTAATGCATAAGGTACAATCATTTTTAAAGGTAAAAATAGTAATTATATCATTATTTACGGATTATCTCCTTACAATTAGTTACATAATAACCCTATACTTAGTAACACATACATAAAAATCTAAAATATTTGCACTATTTAAACTTTGCACTATTTTAGAGACCATATAAACCTGTAAATTTTGCATTATTTTAGGAACTTTAGTAACTATATAAACTTTTTAAATTTTTATTATTTTAGTACGCGCTTGTCTTCAACTTACTAGTTTTTTGTAAAATACCACAAGAATAACAAAATATCATACACACATGTCGGATGTAAACTGTTCCTCCATCACATTGTTGCATGCTGGGCAGACACCTTTCTAGTAAATTATAATCACTCAACTTCAAACCCTATTGTCAGTGTGATATTAAATTTGCATAAAAGTTTAGTAGACTTTTGTGATAACCGTTTGAGTATCTGTTAACCAAAACAATCTTAAAAGGCTTGCCTATTATTTGATCTTACTAAGATAATTGTAATGTTGAAATCAGGCACGCATCAAAATGTTGTAAGTTTTGACTAATGCACAAACTTGCAACCCTTTTTCATGGTTCAAACTCAATTTAAACACTTCGAAAAAGGCTAGGGACATTAGCTATGGTGATTCTTAACTAATTAAAGACATAATAACTTTTACAATTGATTAAACTATATGTATAAACAAAAACCTACTTGTAACATCAAGCTGAACAAGTTTGAGAAAACTTATCAAGATGGAGAAGATAGTCTCTTTTAACATTTACAGGTTGCAAGGATATTATCCTCGATTCCTTGAACACTTCTTTGGCTTTGTTTTCTCGTTGTTACGTAAAAAATCACCCCACAAAGTTTCCGCCCTTAGAGCATAGTCCTTTAAGTCTTAAGAGTATCCACAATAACGAAACATTATAACACCTAAAAACATGTCTACTAAGTTGTACATCATAAAAACACTCGTTCTTTTAAAACATCAAAAACCTCCCCAATAATAAAAACACAAAAATACATTGAATATCATCCCCAGCTTTTTATTTGCACGATTTCTAGCGCTTTTCAAAAACATTTGCTTGCAATTTGTGGACAGGCCCAAGAGTATGCCCACTAGGTAGAAAAGTATGCCCACTAGGTAGAAAAGTATGCCCTCTAGAGCCTTCATACTCGCTATATGTATATTTAATATAATTTTTTTCAGTGTTGGCCCGACCTCTCTTTTATTTTTATGTTCAAGGTGTAAAACTTTACCCCAATAGTCCTGCAATGATGCTTCATGCAATTTTTAACCCAAAAACTACCCCTAAAAATATTGTTAGGGATGGTCTAAGTTTGATATTAGGATATTAAAACTTAAATTGTCGTTATTTAAGACCTTGTTTAAGTCAATTTTGTGAAAGATTATACTTATAATTCACACCAAAGATAATGAACAATCAACTCAATTGCAAAAGAAAATCAACACATGAAATCAGTCCTTTGATTATGAATTATGTTACAAAGATGAAGATAAACTCTAATTTTGACTTGATAAACTATTAATACACTTGATAAACTATTAACAAACTATTATGAATATACTTGATAAAGTCAAAGTATATTAACTAACTCTAAAGCATATTAACAAACTATTAATACACCTAACTAATGGTCCTCTAAGATTGAAAGATGTACATTAATGGTCCTTGTACTATTTGTCTTACAATCTCCACCTTAGTAACCTTAGTACAAGACCATGAACCTTCTAACCAATATCCAGGAGCTTCAAACACTTATAAAATTTAGAACCAGGCACAACCTTTGTAAAGATATCAACACCATTATCCTCTGTACACACTTTTACTACCTCAACAGCTTTGGACCGAATTACATCTCTAATAAAGTGTAAATGAACATTGATATGTTTTGTTCTTTCATGATATACTTGATTCTTAGAAAGACATATTGCACCTTGATTATCACACAACACAGTTGCACTCACTAGATTAATCCCTAATTCAGCAACAAAACCTTTCAACCATAATGCTTCTTTAATGGCTTCTGTGAGAGCAATATATTCAGCCTCAGTGGTTGACAAAGCAACCACATGCTGCAATGTAACCTTCCAACTTACTAGTCCATCAAATACTTTGAAAGCATAACTAGTAGTAGATTTCCCCTTATCTAAGTTTTTAGCAAAATCAGAGTCAACATAACCCATGACACAACAATTCTCACTGTGTCTATTACCAAAAATAAGGCCAACCTCTCTTGTACCATTCAGATAGCGAAGGACCCACTTAATAGCTTCCCAATGCAACCTTCTTAGATTAGATAAGAATCTACTAACTATGCTGACAACATAGCTAATATCTGGTCTGGTGAACACCATGAGATACATCAAACTTCCAACAACATTTGCATAAGGAACTTTCTGCATATAGGCAACTTCATGTTCATCATGAGGAGAATCATGTGAAGACAACTTGAAATGTTGGGCTAAAGGGGTCTTCACACACTTACTACCAATCATTGAGTAATTGGACAACACCTTAGAGAGATAAGACTTTTGAGTCAAGAAAAGTATTTTATTAGCTCTATCTCTAACTATCTCCATACCCAAAATCATTTTAGCACAACCAAGATCTTTCATGTCAAACTCATCCTTTAGCATCTGTTTAGTTTTCTCTATCTCCCCTTGATCTACACATCCTAAAAAACATATCATCAACATATAACAACAAATACACGAAGTTATCAGGTTTGAACTCTTTATAGTATACACAACTGTCATAGCTACTCCTGTGAAAATTCTGACTTATTACATGATCATCAAACCGTTTATACTAGCACCTTGGTGATTGTTTTAAACCATACAGAGACTTTTTCAATAGGCACACCTTCTCTTCATGCCCTACTTCTAAAAACCCAACTGGTTGTCTCATGTAGATAACCTCTTCTAGACTGACATGTAAAAAAGCAGTCTTAACATCAAGTTGTTCATGTTCCATATCTAGTATATCAACCATGGAAAACATAACTCGAATTGAGGAATGTTTAACCATTGGGGAAAACACCTCATTGTAATCTACACCAGCTACCTAAGTGAATCCCTTAGCTACTAACCTGGCCTTGTATCTAAGGGATCAGCTGAAGTAGTCCCTTCCTTCAGCTTATACAACCATTTACAATCAACTATTCTCTAGTTGTTTGGTTTATCCACCAACACCCAAGTATTATTCTTATATAGGGATTCTAACTCTTCTCACATAGCCTGCAACCACTTGTCTTTGTCTATAGACCTCATAGCATCGTGGTAGCTCAAAGGTTCTGTCATACTTTCCATCTCAGCTGCAAAAAACACAAAAGCTGATAGATCACTACCAGTTCTATATCTTGTTGGAATCATTGTATGCCTTCGAGCTCTATCTCTAGCAAGGCTATAATCTGGATAGCTATGAGATGCCTGATCCTCCTGATGAGAACCCTAACCACCTTAATTTGATCTTGCAGGATCAAGTTAAGGCTCCACCTCAATATGAATTCTATGATCAATTTCTTGATCACTTCTAGTCTTTCCCTTATCCATCAGATCCTTATATACCACATCTTCTTGAAAGGTGACATCTCTACTTACTATAATCTTGGTACTAATATCATCCACTCTTCACAGTCTATAGCCTTTCACTCCTTCAGGGTAACCAAGCATAATGCATTTTTGAGCCCTTGGATCAAGCTTATTTTGTTTCACATAAGCATAGACAACTGACCCAAATATTCTCAAATGACTGCAATCTGGCTTAGACCCTATCCATATCTCCATAGGAGTCTTCATATGAATAACTGATGAGGGTGATCTATTAATTAGATAAGCAGCAGTAGTCACTGCTTCAGCCTAAAATGCCTTGGGCATGCCTGAATCAGATAGTAGACACCTTACTTTGTTGAGTAAGGTTCTATTCATTCTCTCATCCAGCCCATTCTGTTGGGGAGTCCCTGGTACTTTCAAATGCCTGCCAATGCCATTATCTCTGTAAAACTTATTGAACAAACCACTACAAAACTCGATTCCATTATATGTTCTAAGTTTCTTGACCTTCTTCCTTGTTTAAGTCTCAACTAGTTGCTTCCACTCTCTAAACTTTAAGAATGCTTCATCCTTGTGCCTTAGATCATATACCCATACTCTTCTGGAAGGATCATTAATAATAGACATGAAGTACCTTGCTCTACCTAGGGAACTAGTTTATGCAGGACCCCACAAGTCAGCATGAACATACTCAAGCAATTCCCTTATATAATGAGTTCCCTTTCCAAACCTTACTCTAGTTGATTTACCAAACACATAGTGTTCACAAAATCCCACATTGAAATCAATCCTTTCATCTATAACCTGTTGTTTCTTCAGCTCACTTAGGCCTTGATCACTAATATGCCCAAACCTCTTATGCCATAGCATAGCAGGTGTAATGGTCTTGTGCTCTACAACTGATGCTGACCCAATTAAGGCCTCTCCATTTAGAACATAGATGTTGTTGGTCTTCCTGGACCCAGATAACATCACCAATGACCCCTTCACAACCTTAACCTTACTATTTTTCAATGTTATAGTGTACCCTTTGCATTCAAAGGATCCAAGAGAGATTAAATTTCTCTTGAGTTCAAGAATGTACTTGACTTGATCAAGATTTACTTCCATTCCATTTTCAAATTTATATGTAATGGTGCTAATTCCCTTGATCATGCAAGGTTTGTCATTCGCTAATTGCACTGTACCCAGGTCTGTCATCTTGAGATCAACAAACAACTCCTTATTGGGAGTCATATGATATGAGCAACCAGAATCCATGATCCATTCTTGAGTAGAATTCCCTTTAGACACCATTAATACATCAGCACTATCGTAGCCATCTGTGCTGCCATCAACTGACAAACTACCTTGTGATCTCATTTGGTTTGCATCAGCCTGTTTCCTCCTTTTATCAGGACAATCCTTCTTAAGGTGTTTTTCTGAGTTACAGATATAACATCTTCTTTTGAATCTTGACTTGGACCTTGATTTAGCTTTGGATTTTTGGGTTCTTGTCTCGGATCTTCCCCTAACAAACAGACCGTCACCAGTGTCTTCTTTTACATCTGATCTTCTCTTTAATTCTTTGGAATTAACTGCAGCCAACACCTCTTCCATGGACAATGATTCTCTCCCGTACATTAAAATATCGACAAAGTGTTCATATGATTAAGGTAATGAGGCTAAGAATATGATAGCTTGATCTACATCTTCTAAAACTACATTAATATTCTCCAAATCAAGAATCAACTTATTAAACTCACCTACGTGATCATCGATAGTCTTACAAGGAGCCAACTGAAAGGTATATAACCGTTTCTTGAGGTACAACCTGTTTGCAAATGACTTTGTCATGTACAACCCTTCGAGTTTAGCCCATACACCTGCCGCAGTAGCTTCTTTTGAGACCTCCCTCAAAACCCTATCCCCTAAACTGAGGATGATGGCACTTTGAGCTTTCTCTAAGATATCCTTCTTCTCCTTGTCTGAGAGAGTTGCAGGTAGGCTATTCTCCCCTTTCAGCGCATCCACCACTCCCTGGTGAACCATTAGCGCTCGCATCTTTAACCTCCACAATCCAAAATCATTCTTCCCATCGAACTTCTCGATTTCGAATTTCGTTGACACCATCTTTCAATCGAATTGAAGTACCACCCTAATCTTTGCAACTCCGAGCCGAACCAGGCTCTGATACCAATTGTGAAAGATTATACTAATAATTCACACCAAAGATATTGAACAATCAACTCAATTACAAAAGAAAATCAACACATGAAATCAATCCTTTGATTATGAATTCTATTACAAAGATAAACAAAAGAAACTCTAATTTTTGACTTGAGAAAGTTAAAGTATATTAACTAACTCTAAAGCATATTAACAAACTATTAATACACCTAACAGATTCACTAATGGTCCTCTAAAATTGAAAGATGTACATTAATGGTCCTTGTATTATCTGTCTGACAAATTTAACTTCATATTGATTTCATATAACTACTTAATTGTTTAGCCAATAAGAATCCGTCAAATTACTGTTTTATAAATGTTTGATATCAAAATTATATTATTTTATTATGTATAACTACTTTTATATATAAATTACAATAAGTCACTTATTATTATTAAAATGAATTATACTAATAATCCATGTGGTATGTTTATATTATGGTTTTAGTTCTTTGTAAAGTTACACTTAATCATCATTATTCATTAATGGGTAACATGAGCGTCTTTGATAGCAGCAAATGTTAAAAAAATATGTTAAGTATTTATGAAAGAACTATGAGATCTTTGTTATTAACTAACTAATAAACAAAATATAAAAGATTTTGTGGAGGAGATTACATGTCTAAAGAACCACTAGCCCACTAGTAAGGCGTATGTTGTGTTCTCCCACAACCCTGTTTTAATCATCTCTCCATTGGTTAATATTGATTTTTTTCTTTAGATCTTTTTTGTTTTTTTCCCTAGCTTTTTTGTTTCTTTAAGCGTATACTTTTTAATGATTCTTTTGTTATATTTATTAATTTTAATGTTACATTATAAATTTCAACACATTGTAGTATATAACCACGATTCATAACTATAAGTACGTAAAAAAATTGCTACTTCCATCACATAGCAAGAGTTAAAATTTTAATCTAAGTTCTAAATTTACCGTTTTATCTTTTTGATGCACATACATTATGATTTCTTTTCTTTGCTCCCGTCAAAATACACAATGTGTTAATTTATATCTACATTTACAGATTGCGAGTTTAACCTTAACTACTTGCTGCGTAGCATTGACCTGAACACTAAAACGAAACTACAACTAGATTAAATTAATAAAAAAATAATAAAAAAACATATTTACGTTTATGGGCTTTAGTCCACATACAGCAAAGCCCAAAAAAAGCCCATCGTGTAAATTACGCGTATAAGGTCGGTGAACTTTCCCCTATAAATAGCATCTTACCCCATACCAAATCACATTACGCAAACATTCAATCTCAAGATATCGTCTCCACCCTCTCGCCGTTGAAACCCTAACCCTAATTTCAAAATTTTTAAAGTTCGCTAAAGATCCCATCAATTGGGTTCCTTAGATCCTTATTGGTTCTAATAAATCCACTGTTTTTGTTATCTGTAATCGTGTTGTTCGCGTTATTTCGTTAGATCTTGTGTTCTTTCCGTTCGATCTCGTGGGAACAATCGAGGATGTCTCGGTGCTTTCCGTACCCTCCTCCTGGTTATTGTAGGAATGGAGCTACATACGAGGCCTTGATCGAATCGATTAAGGTTTGTTGTTAAGAAAGCACTTTTGAGATCTGTTGTATTTCCATGATGTTCATGTTGAAATCAGGTTGTATGTCGTTGTATACATCTGAACTGTGTAGTGTAGGAAACCCTGATGCGATATGTGTGTTCTACATGTTAATTGGAAGAATCAAAGGAGTACGTGTGCGCGATTGTTAGTGTGTTTGTAAATGATTGATTGGGTTATTGGTTCGATTTGGGAGAAATAGGAGTATGATTTGATGTACAAGGATCGTTTATTGGTTTTGATTGGTTGATTATTGAGGTTCAACTGAAGCGATATCTTAGAGGATTAGAACTTAAAAGGGTTGCGTATATATGAAATTTCCTCGATGAAAATGGTAAGAACTGGTAGTCGCCTACGGGTTAAGTGATTTTGGTTTGTTAATAATAGGGGTGATGTTGTAGCTTTTAAGGGAATTGGTTTTGATGATGTATAGATTTGAGTACTGTTTGGAACAGTTTGAATGTGTGTAGAAAAATTAATTGTTTTAAGGTTATCATGTAAGGTTGGAAATGATTTGTTTTGGTTTAAGATGTGTTTTTATTGTTTAGATCAACCATGATGTTAGAACTGGAGTGGATGAATGTTATGATTAGGTGAATGATCTGTAGTGAGTTGCAGGATGGTGGAGAACCTTAGTGGATGAATCATGAATGTTAGCAAAAGGTGAATTGTTAGAAGTGGTGTTTATATGGTGGTTTAGAACAAGTGTGATGATGGAGCTCTAGGCTTCTAGCAATTTAAAAATAAGAATCCATTTGAAGTATTGGTGAATTAACTGTAAAATGTTGATTATACATTATGGGTTTGTAAATGTATTGTGGCTCGCAACAGTATGTAACTCTTTGATTGATAACTGGTTGTTTTATGGTATTTTTATAAGAAGTATGCTTAGAGTTATTTAAGTAAGAAGGTAATAATTTCATGATACGTTTCTAATAAACATTAACTATGTATTCTATGTGATTTTTCAAAAAGAAACAAGTGTTCAACCTAGACATTCTAAGATACTTGCTTTAAGATGTTATTGTTTGTTTGTTTGAATTTGTGTGTTGGGTTTGTAAGTTATTAGTTGTTTGAAAATTTATAAAGGATCAGATACAAGTGTTGGTTGGTTGTAAAGAGCCCATAAACTACTCTGTGTTTCACCATGGTTAATTTGATCTTTCTGAACATGTAATGATTGACAATCATGGTTCATGTTTCAATCAATATGTTGTTTGTCGCCTGCTACTGTTGGATCTAAATTTGTTGTTCTGGTGCTTTAATTAAAGCTCCAGAAGGAAACCAATAAGACCAAAGCAGAAAGAAAACAAGAGAAGAAAGCCAAGAAAGAAAAAAAGGAGAAAAAGCATAAAGACAGAAAATACAATGATGATGGGGTCAAGTTACAAAACAACCGAAATGATGATTATCATAAGGTGTTGCAGAAATCAGCAGATTGTACAAAAGCCCAAATCAAGACAACAAATGCCACCACTGAACTATTCGAGAAGAGTGATTTGACTGAAGAGCATGGTCCATCTATCAGTTCACACCAACCGAGCTATTCATCTGATAGCACAACAAATAGCAACAAACGGAAAAGAGATGATGCTAGTTTACTACCTGATGGCTCTTCTCGTCATGGTAGGTTTCACGTGTTTCATGACCCTAATCTTGATGCTAATTTTTGATCTGTGTTAAATCAGATGCTAATCTTGCAATATTTTGATATGAAACAGGTAAGCCCATTAAGATTCGGTTACTGAAGAAGCACAAAGGATCTGATTCCAACGCTTTTGTTGCAGATGAAAGATCAAACACTGTTCCATCAGTACCATCTTCTTTCTACTCAGAGAAAAGCTTGGCTTCAAGTGTTAAAAAGAATGTTCTTCCTGCAACATCTGAAGGAACAAATCTTAGTGATCCAAACAGGCTTCATTTTGCTAGAATACAGTCTACTCCAATTTCTGCAAAACCAATCTTTCAATCTTCTATACCACAACAACAACCGACTTCAAGTTTTGAAAGGCAAGTTCTTCCTCGCGTTCATCTGGAACATGAGATACCAAGTTCATCTGGATCAAGAATTATTGATGAACATGACCTTTGTTCTAGCAGTAGACCGCAGCAGCTGGCCCCAAGTCGCCATGGGATGCATAATTCTGTCTCAAATACGATAAGCACATCAGCTGCAGGAAAAAGATCCCACAATGAAGTCACATTGTCTGCTGACGATGGTCTTGCAAGTCACAAGAAGCAGAAAGAAGACCAACATAAAGCGGGTCCTACACGATTTGAGAAAAAGATGATGAAGAAGCACTCGAAGTATGAAAAGCTGATAGGAAGCTGGTTACCACCTGTTTTGCAAGCCCATCTACCTATTGTTGATGATGATGAAGATTGGCTATCTAAGAGTAAAACCTCAAAGTCATTGATCTCAAAGGTTGAAACTGAAACATGTCGACAATCAGTAGCATCTTGGCAGCCATGTGCGCGGTTTTTGGCTGATGTGGACATGCATGCATTGCCCTATACGGTTCCGTTTTGATGTACTCGATGAGATTTGTATAGTTTTTTTGTTGGTAGGAGAATTCAAGATGAGAAATAGCAGAATTTTTTGTAATTTGTTAAAGAGGATGGCACCAAATGGGTTGTCTCTTCTATTATATACTGAATATAATGGAATGGAATGAAATATTCATTTTGAAGGCATGTGTAAGTTGTTGATTTCAACTGTGTTAACTTGGTTTTTACTAGCGTGGCTCAGGCGTCTAATGTCTTGATGCGTGTGGCTCAGGCGTCTAATGTCTTGATGCGTGTGGCTCAGGCATATGCGTAACAGGCCAGCGGCTGAAGAAGGCTCTTGCGCTCTCATCAGCGGCTGCTTGGTTAAACTAAAGTCCAGAACCCTATGATTCTAATACTATTGACCTATATTTCTACATGGTGATGTGAGATTGTTAAGATTGATATACTGTTATTTGTAAATAATACATTAGCATCAAACTTGCTTGATTCACTAATGCCTTGCGTAAACAACATGGTAATATGTGAGTCTTTGTTTCATTGTATATGTTACGATACAAGAGGGTTGTTCTCACGAAGCGAATTCCATATTACGATTTAGAATTTTATTGTTAATTGGATCGTATAGAGTAAAAGTAATTTGCATTAAGCAAAAAAATTCTGCTCTTTTGTCATCTTTACCTACCAACCAAAAGAACTAACTTATTAGCCAAGCGTATTAGAGAAACACAATAGCAGCATTACAATGGGTTATTCATCCCCATTCATATGCTTTATAACATTTGATGGTAATTTAAAATTAAAAACCTAGACATAAAAAAGTATTTGTGTAAAAGTTGATATAATATTAAATCAAGTTTAAAAGACACTAAACAATAAAAGCTGGTGATAGTTGTATCCAACTTCAGGTTCTACAAACTTTAGGAGTATCTGGTACAGGATTCAAACGCTAAACATAAGTGTGAATCTGTATTAAATCTTTCATATCAAGCTTTATGATTCGGCTGTGACAAAAGAAACCGAACACTTAGTAACTGAAACCTCATTTGTTCTTGATCTCTCACGGGTCCTTCAAAAGTAGGTTTTAAAATGCAAATATGCTCAGATCGAAGGCACTACAACCTCACTTAAATCTACAGACTAGCCTATCTCAAAATAGAAATTGCGTAAAGTTGAAAGTTTTTTCAAGGTCTAAACATAAAGATTTGGATATTTATGTTTTATATGTTTTATATGAATATCAAACTCTATACTTGCCTTGAGGAAACGCATTTCACAAGTTTTAAGCACTGAAAAACATTGATGTTTGATGGGTCGTTTGAAAACTTAAGTCGTGAATGATTATTAATCAAGTGATCTAATATAGACATGAATTGTCTATAGAAACTCATTTTATGCATTAACTTTGCATGACCTCTCTCTTCATTGAATTAGAGACTCTTGAATTAGAATATTTTGAGTGAATTAGAATATTTTGAGTGAATTAGAATATTTTGAGTGAATTAGAATATTTTGAGTGAATTAAAACATTGTTAAAATTTTCAATTAGGATTTTCCTACAATATCTCTTATAACATGTGTTATCTGATATGTGTGATCCTTCGTGGTAAAGCGTCTCTCTTTTATTTAAGATATTAAGGTTTATATCTCATAAACTGCAAATAATGGTAATTAATAAGTGGATTAGGTGTTTTCTATTATATTTATTTATTTATTTTTTTAATTTTTTATATCTGTTTTTTTATGATTTAAATTCTTAGAAATTAGAATTTGTGACTTATACACTTATGCTATAAAACACAATTCCCTTAATATAGAACAAGTTCCCTTACTCTAACTTCTGCTGAAAATGCTATAAAATCTAGATCAGTGATCAAATCGGTAGTGTACTGGTTTCGTTAGTCGAACCAGTTTAAATAACAGGTAACACTATACTTACTATTAAATTATAAAACTAAATACAGAGGAATACAATAACTGAATATTCTAAACTTCTAATATGCATCCTTGAGATCTGATTTACAAAGTGGGTATTTTTTTCATTTCTAATGTAACATAAACCTTCTATCCTTGACTTCCATCTTATTCTCCACATATTATTCTTCTTGCAATGTTTGATCATTTTACCAAGTATAAGGATAGTGACCAGAAATGAAACAAGGTGATACGTATCCACACCTCGGGTCAATTCAATTAGTCGATTACTAAAAATAGGATCAACTACATTAGTCACTTACCCGAGATATAGGAGCTAATCATGGGTTATCAAAAATAGAGGAGCTAATCGTGGGACAGTTTTACCTTTCTTGTTTTTATAGTATTTTAAAGAGTAGGGAGTGGGATATGAATGTATTGTTTATCAATTAAAGTTTTTACGTTGTAATTGGAGATTTAGTCTATCTCGAATCATGCTTTTTAATCATAAATCTAAGCTTTCGATTTCCGGTATCTATCACAAGGATTCAACGCCTACATAACAACTTCAAGGGTTCGGATTGCGATTTTAAAAACTCGTCTTCTTACACTTGCCACTCTATCAAATCTACTTTCACATTCTTCACTTGCTTGTTTGCAAGATAGGTAACTCGTAGATTTGAGCATCATAGTTTCTGATAAGGGATTATGGGCATCGAATTCGCTAATAAGTTGCTTGAGCACTGTCAGTTTTGACTCCAGATGAGTTGAAGATTATTAAAAAAGAACTATACATTCAATACATTCAATACATTCAATCTTTATAACGATTATAAAGAAATTATTAATTTCTTGAAGTATGGTGTATGGTTGAAGATCAGAAGTTTCTCATAACTTTAAAAATGAAGAAAGTAGGCTTTTGTTCAAGACCATTGGATAAATCGGGAGGAGTCAACTCTTTAAATCTTGTTTTATGCAGGGGTAGACCCAATGAGTGTAAATGAGGTTTACCCGCACCCTATGAAAATTTTATTTTTAATACATATACAATCTAATCCCAATGAAACCCCAATAAATTTGACATGGACCCTCATGATATTTTAACGCCAATCCCAAAAAAACTTTTTACAACAACGAAGCAAAATATTTTTGACCCCAAACCCTAACAATTGTTACAAATACAAAATATATCATAATCTAATCATTAAAATGTTATCTCCAAACCATTTAGATTTAAAGTGACATCTTAACCATTAAGAATCTATAAACTATCAAGAAGCTATAAACTATTAAGAAGTATACTCTTAATGATCATTAATAGGTTACCAAACAAACTTTTATACAACTATAAAAACTTACGAACCCATTAACTACATAAATAACTAAGCTCATTGATTTATTTATTCTTATAAATCCAGTTACCAAATGCCTAGTAACTAATATAAAACTAACCTCGTTACTCCATTACAATGTTGTAAAAATCGCTATGCGCTAATCAAGCGGTGAGGTATCGACTACGGATTAATCGGGATTAGTCGGGATTAATCGGGATTAGTCTGGATTAATCGGTTTGGAGACTTTATATATAATTTTCAATTTTACATATATATTCACATTTTTATATGTAATTTTTATAGAAATGCTTTGTTTTAGATACATATAAACAAATATGACCGGAAATTACAATTTTTCACCGGAATTTCAAGAGTTGTGGGAATCTAGCCGGAAGTCGCCAAAATTTCTGTTTTTGGCTTATTAGGACCGCCTAGGTCTGCCTAAGGCCACTTAGGGCCGAATTTGACAATGACCGCCTAGCAATTAATTACCGATTAGGTAAAAACTCCTAGGTTGGCGGCCGACTAGCGACTAGTTGCCGACTAATCGGCCGCCTAGACCAATTTTTGCAACACTGCTCCATTATGTAAATGATTAATCTAATATCTAATACACAATTCCCTTACATTATACTACTATAAAATAGTGGTAATTGAATGGACGATTAGCTTGATCACATATCCGGTTCTAAAACTTGGGTCATCTTTGTTGTCCCAAACCCTCAACTACTTGGTTTTTTTAGAACTTTGTTGTTGGGGCAACAAGTCATTAGTCGCCCCTTTGTCAATAGTTACACATGCCTCTTTAACTCGATTCTAAACAACTATAAATACTTAATTTAGCTATATTTTTTAACTGAAAAATTTATATTATGTGTTTAAAATATAATTTAGTTTTATCTTTTTATCACATGACCCGACCCTACCCTGACCTGCACCGAACCAAAACAAATCATATATTTAACAATATACAACCGCACCCAAAAATATTTGACCCCGTTAATAACATTCGTGGGTTTGCCACTGGTTTCCCGTACAATCAACTAGCTCAAAATCTACTGATTACTTCTTTGTTTTTAAATCTTGAACCCATATCACATTTGTAAGTAATCACCAATACCATTAGGACATAAGACCATAGATCTTCGCTCAGTTATTAACCCACAGGTAGAACACCATCTTGATCTCCTGAACTAGAAGTGACATAGAGACAGGTTTGTTGTTACGAAACTTGTCATTTTCGGCTCGCCAGACACTCCAACACGTGACAAATATAATAGCTTGAACTATTTTCTTTTCGTTCTCTCCGCGGGACTTCTGAATCCCCATAAGGACATCCAATGTTGGGATTCCATTCAATCTAGCCTCCAGTTAAACAAAATTGATTTTTGCAGGGGCTCGATTGTTCCGTATAAAATAGGGACAAGCGATCCAACTTCTCCCCGATCAATCAATTGTTTTAATGGGTTTCACAGACAACATTCCTTCTTTACTGAGAGCCCATAATCTGATAGGACCCAACTAGTGTATACAAGGAGAAATAAACGATTTAACACCTCTTAACCAGCATGAAGTACCAATATTTGATTAATAATGAATTGCAGAGAATGTCTTTCACTACAAATTATTAAAAACACATATTAAAAAGACATTAAAAAGTACAAACTAATTTCATCATCGGATTCATCAAAAACATTAAAAACACATATTAAAAAGACATGAAATTTTGAAACTGACACAAATAGTCTAAAACATCAAAAGAAAACATTAAAACCCCTTAAGGAGCAACTTTTCTTACCACCTCGGTTCTATGAGGCGCACATACACGCTTTGTTAAACGTCTCGCCTCGAGGCACGCCTCAATTATTTAAACTATGAGTCCATTAATTACTTTTGCTAGAGCACGAAACAAAGAGAAGAAGTATATAGGAGTAAGCAGGCAAGAACTGATTTCATTATGGTCAACCTACCACTAATTGATAAGATTCAACTTCCAAGTAATTAATTTGGCTTTAAACGCCTCCTGCGCCCGTCTCCAATGTATTTCCTTACTCATACCTACGCCGATAGGAAGCCCGAGATAGTAAGATGACATAGAACCCTTTGGGCAGCCAAGGTTAGAAGCGCATACGTCTAGTTGGTTCGAACTCATACCAACACCAAAGTGAAATGCTATCAAGGAGAAAATATAAAGTGAAATGCTAAGGAATCTACAAAGACAGAACTTTAAACCATCTGCTTACTTTCAAGATCCAAAATTTCCATCATTTTTTACAACTCTTTTAGATGAAGATAAATAACCATATCTATATTATCAAGAAAGGAGGAAAAACAATAGAAGAAATTAAAGATAGTGGCTAAGCCTGTAAAGGCTAAGATGAAAATGGTTATAATCATTGATCCAACCATTAAATAAAAAGTTTATGAAGAGTACAAAAGTCAGATCCTATGGATTCAAACTAGATATGAATTAGTTAATAGTGACAACAGAGAATGGCATCTCTAGCTATTATGATATCATAAGTGAAACTAAGAACAGTTGGATTAAGGAATGAACAACCTCAGCTGCTGTTGCTGAAGCTATTAGTTGTACATCCTTTAACTAAAGATGAGTGGGTTGGGTCTCCACTAGCTCCAAATGTTCCAATCATCAAATGGGAGTATAATAGTGAGAAAGATGCATATTTTTTCACAAGAGCAATAACTGTAATGATAAATTCTGTCAGAAATCAACTTGTCTACTAAAACTGGTTTGAAATTGCAGACCTAACAAGACTCAGATTGATCAACAGAAGTGAATCTACAGAAGCTGCTGATGAGAACTTGTAAAGAACATCTTGAGCAAACAAATAGAGTTGAAGAGTTCACAAAATGATAACTTAAACAGCCAAAGATGAAAAGAAAGAAGACAGACTACAAGGGAAAGTGGAGCGAGATGTTCTTATTCAACACCAAATGAAGTTTTTGAAGATGCACCTCAGATTTATTAATCTAATGCTCCTTATCAAATATATATACTAGTTGCAGCGACTGGATGTAGATCTCATTGATCGAACCACTATAAATCTTTGTGTTCATCTTTCTCTTTATTTTCTTGCATTCTTGCTTTCTTGTGATTGGTTCGAGAGCCGGGGGTGATTTAGAGCAACCTCAATAGTCCTAACAACTAGTATCAGAGCTTCAGACTCTCAATTTTCGGACACTGTCTGATGACATTAACCGGATGCACCAACACTTTGCTTTCGTGGTTATGTTTTTTGATACAATGGCAGCAGAGAAAGTAAGATAGAGATAGAGTTGTTTGACGGTAGTGACTACGGGTTCAGAAGAAAGTAGATTAAGAATCTGCTATACCGATGTTGGAAGAGCAACCAAACGATATGTATGAAGACGAGAGGAAACTACTAGATCAACACGTTTTATGTATGGTCAAAATCTCATTGCCAAAGAGTATTCTTACAACATTGTCAATGAAAATACTACTTATGGTGTTGTGAAAACTTTGTCCAATATGTATGAGAAACCGTCTTCGTCCAACAAGGTTTTCCTTATCAAACAATTGGTTAACGACAAGATGAATGAAGGGATGTCTGTTACTACCCACATAAGTGATTTTAATTCGAACATCACTCGGTTGGCATCTATTGATATTGTTCAAAGACAAGATACAAGACCTACTCCTTTTAGCTTCCTCCCCAACAGCTGGTCACAATTAGTGTGGTAAGTAGCTCATCTGGAACTACTAAGCTAACATTTGATGGTATTAAGGACTCAATTAAGAATGAAGATATAGATGAAGAAGTGCAAGAGAATCTTCAAACTCCCTGTTCCATATTGAAGATAGGGGAAGAACCTGGAAAAAGAAGGATCACTCTCTAAGTCAATGTCACAAATCGTCAGGTGGAAAATGAGAAGTAAAAAATATGGCTACTGGCCTTCTGACATATAAAATGAAGTTCTCATATGTAGTGTTGAAAATAATGAAGAATCGTGGATTATGGATTCAGGGTGCTTCATTCCATATTGTTTTATGCTTAGACTTGGTCATGAATTTAACATGTAATCGTGGTAAGGTTTGTTTAGCTTATAACTAGACACTCGACATTGAAGGGATTGGTTATGCGGAGATGGAAACATCATTGGAAACTAAGTTTGTATACTATTGTGCTACGTTTGATATAAGAATGATCAAGACTGTTTCAAATACCTCTCAAGAAAACAATGTAGCTGATAGAAAAAACAAAACTCTAAATGAAATTGTTAGAAACATGAGGCTAAATCTAGGGTTACTCAAAACATTCTTGGCTGATGTAGTTAACACTGTTGTCTATTTGATCAATCATGCACCTTTAGTTCTTTTGGATTTCAAAGTTACAGTACCGGTTAAGGTTGATGCAATAGTTTCAGAAGGTGAAGAGTGAAACACTTAACAAATCAAATAGGAAACCAGACAGACAAAACAAAGAACAAGAGTAAAGAACACGAGTATTAGTTTTCAAGAATGAAGTATATTACTTTAAAGTGTTCTAGTCCTGAGGACGGGTTACATGAGATATTTTATACTATATCCTACAGCCAACCATACTTTTAATGACAGCTGAAACATTAATCTAGACAACAAGATCAATGTAAAGTAAAAAACAGATTGTCTTTTGACTAGTAACTATGACATGTCATAACTCATATCCAAATCTATTACAAAAAGAAGAAAAGTACAATAATGGAAAGTTACAGACTACCTTAATCTATAGTTGACAAAAGTATGGAGATATCACCGCTTGTCAACTTGTATAAGTTGGTGAGTATTTAGAGATGGCAATGGAAAGCAGTTTAGCTTTTGTCAAAAGCATGTTTTCTCTATATTTGAAAGAAATCAGTCTCTTGGCTCGGAGGATGAACACCACTATGAATAAAATGGCTAGAAGTATGAGGCTGAAGTATGGTTACCCAAAAGATTCTTGGCTATTACACTTAACACTACTACCTATTTGATCAATTGTGCACCTTCAATTCCTTTGGATTTCAAATACCAGAGGAAAAATGACAAGGAAAAGAAGTCAATCTCAAACACTTGAAAGTATTTGGTCATAGTCCTTACAGTTTGTTAAAGGATGGTAACAAAAGATAAATTAGACTTAAAAAATAATAAGTGCACCTTCATTGGTTATGGGTCAGATGAGATGGGTAAGCTTTGGGATTTTGAAAAAAAGAATAGTAATTAGAAGCAAGAATGTCATAATCAACAAACCTGAAAGTAGATCGTAGATCGAAGACTGTTGTTGTGATTAGACTCTTGCTTACAAAGAATTGCCTTTAACATTCTAAAGGAAAGCACAACCAAAGGCAGCATGGATGCCTTTGGGTGGAAGATGTAGATTGAAGACTTACTTGTTCAAAAAGATTTGAGTGTAATGCTATTGGGTGATAAACCTGAATGTATAAAAGATAATGATTGGGCTGCACTTGATAGGAAAACTGTTGTTGTGATTAGACTCTTGCTGACAAAGAATTTCCTTTAACATTCTAAAGGAAAGCACAGCCAAAGGCATCATGGATGCATTGTCTAACATATACGAGAGGTCGTCCGCAACCACAAGGTCTTTCAAATTCGGGAACCTGTAAACACGAGATTGAAGGAAGGTGGCTCTGTTAATACTCACATTAACAACTTTAACTCTATTATTTCGTACCTAGCGTCTATCGATATGAAATTCGATGATGAAGTCCTAGCCTTACTATTGCTGTCCTCGTTACCTGAAAGCTTGTCAGGAACCGTTACAGCAGTTGGTAGTTCATCTAGAAACACTAAGCTTAAACTTGATAGAGTTCGCGACCTGATTATGAGTGATGACATTAGAAGGAGGAGTACCGGTGAGTCTTCCAGTTTCTTGTTTAGTACTGAAGGCAGAGGAAGGAAGAATGAACGAGGAGTTAATAGGGGCCGATCTAAATCAAAGAGAAGATGTAAATCAAGACCAAGAAAAGATATTACTTGCTGGAATTGCAAGGAGACTGGGCACTTTAGAAGTCAATGTCCTAAACCATCGACATCTAAATAAAAGAAGAGGTTAACGCTGCTACAGATGATACTCTTATATGTTGTGTTGAGACTTGAGAACACTATTAAGTCGGGGATCATGGATTCAAGCGCTTCTTTTCACGCTACCTTTAGCTCAAACAAAATGAAGAATTTGAGAACAGGAAACTTTGGCAAGATTTGTTTGGCTAATGATTAGACTTTGGATATTACCGGAATGGGAGACATTGATCTGAAGACTCTTCTAGGAAATACATGGACACTAAAAGATGTTAGGGTAATTCCTAAGTTGAGGAAGATGCTAATTTCTATTGGGCAGCTAGATGACCAAGGTTATGTTGTGTTGTTTGGGGGTAGACAATGAATAGTCGTCAAAAGAAACTTGGTAGTTGCTCATGGGAAAAAGAAAGGTACTTTACACATAGTTGAGGTACCGTCAAGTGACATGAGTGAAGTAACCAGTGGACCAAGTTAATCCAGTTTATGGCATCAACGACTTGGTCATATGAGTGAGAAAGGTATGAAGATACTAGCAAAGAAAGGTAAATTCCCAGATTTGAAGAAAATAAAACTTGAAACTGGATTCTGCGAACCATGTATGCTTGGTAAGAAGAAACGTGTTACTTTTGTGAAGACAAGAAAGACACCTAAGGCGTAAAAACTTGAAATTGTCCACATTGATGTGTTTGGACCAACTTCTGTGACATCATTAGGAGGCTCCAGCTATTATGTTACCTTCATTGATGATGTGACGCGCAAGGTATGGGTTTATTTTCTCAAGAACAAGCATGATGTGTTTGATGTTTTCAAGAAATGGAAAACAACTGTTGAGATGGAAACCAATCTGAAGGTTCCCGGTACTCCCCAACAAAACAGAGTAGCTGAAAGAATGAACAGGACATTGAATGAACGAGCCAGGAGCATGAGATTGAATGCAGGGCTTCCCAAAACCTTTGGGTTGATGCAGTTAACACTATTGCATATCTGATAAACAGAGGACCTTTGGTTCCTCTTGATTTCAAAATACCTAGAAGAGTGGCTTGGAAGAGAGGTTAGTTACAAACATCTGAAGGAATTTGGTTGTGATGCCTACACTTATGTGAAAGACTTTGAGAAGGATAAGCTTGATCCCAAGGCAAAGAAATGCACTTTCATTGGCTATGGATCTGAATCGATGGGATATAGGCTTTGGGATTTTCAAGCCAGGAAAAATATCAGGAGTCGAGATCCAGTCTTTAATGAAACCTACAAAGACAAGGATTCAACCATACCAGAAACTCATAAAGATCAGGTGGTGTTTGAAAATGATAACCAGAGTTCAGAAAGCCATGGGTCAGAGACAAAAAGTCAATATACAAAAGAAGAAAGTTCAAAAATTGAAGATCTCTTTGATAGTGAGAGTTCAGATGTTATGGATGAACAGTCCCCACCAGCAAATGATTCTGAAAATCCAAATACTTCACATTAGGTTAGTAGGTCTACTCATACACTTGTACCTCCTCAATGATATTCTCCATTGGTTAATTGTCTTCTTCTCACTGAAAATGGTGAACCACAGTGCTACTCGGAGGCTATTATTGTGAAAGATTCATCTCAGTGGGAGCGGACAATGAAAGAAGAAATGGGTTCACTTGAAAAGAACCAAATTTGGGTTCTTACTAAACTTCCCGCAAGGGAAAGAAGGCTCTTCAAAACATATGGGTATACAGAATCATGGATGAAAGTGATGGAACTAAGAGATACAAAGCACGATTGGTAGTTAAGGGGTTCCAACAAAAACACGGGGTTGATTACAATGAAATATTTTCCCCTGTGGTTAAAATGACTACAATTAGACTGGTGCTTAGTATCATGGCGCCAGAAAACTTACATCTAAAGCAGCTAGATGTAAAGACGCCTTTTCTACATAGCGACCTTGAGGAGGATATCTACATGGCACAACCAGAGGGTTTTCAAACAGCTGGTAAGGAAAACATGGTGTGCAAACTAAAGAAGAGTCTTTACGGTTTGAAGCAGGCGCCCAAGCAGTGGTATATCAAGTTTGATGATTTTATGGGCAAAAATAGGTATAGGAGATGCGAGATGGATCACTACTCTATCTCAAGATATTCAAGAGTTCTTATATCATTCTTCTCCTTTATGTGGATGATATGTTGATAGTTGGTTCAGACATGTCAGAGATCAATAGATTAAAATGAAAAATGTTTGAAGTGTTTGAAATGAAAGATCTAGGTCCAGCTAAGCAGATACTCGACATGAGCATCACCAGGAATCAGAAGAACGGTTCTTTAATATTGTCTCAAGAAAAGTATATCAAGAAAAGATTAGTGATGTTTAAGATGAATCATGAGAAGACAACTACCCAAAATACACCACTGGGTAGTCATATCAAGCTTTCTAAAGATCAGTCTCCAAAGACAGATGAAGACAAGGCCGACATGGCAAAGGTTCCTTATGCATCAGCTGTGGGTAGTCTTATGTATGCAATAGTATGCACAAGGCCTAATATTGCTCATGCAGTGGGAGTTGTTAGCAGGTTTATGTCCAATTCGGGGAGAGAACATTGGGAAGCAGTTAAATGGTTGATTAGATACTTGAAGGGTACTTCAAATATGGCTTTACGTTTCAAGGGTAGAGATGCAATTCTCAAGGGTCATTATGATGCAGATTTGGGTGGATGTAAAGAAACCTACAAGAATACAACATGGTATGTGTTTACTATGGGGGATACTGTAATATGTTGGATGTCTAGGCTCCAAAAGAGTGTGACACTTTCAACTACGGAGTCTGAGTATATGGCAGCCGCTGAGGATAGTAAAGAGCTTGTTTGGTTGAAAACTTTTCTGGGTGAATTAGACAGAAAACAGGCAGAGTATCTGTTGTACTATGATAATGAAAATGCTATGAAACTTGTAAAGAATCCAGTTTATTATGGGAAGACTAAGCACATTCATATGAGGTATCATTTCATTAGGGGGCTAATCAGTGATGGTACTATCCAGTTGAATAACATCAAAGGGGACAGGAATCCAACTGACATGTTCACTAAAGTTGTCACATTGGATAAACTGAAGTTCTGTGTAACTTCATTCAGTTGACCTTCATAGTTAATTGCAGATGAAGGCGGCTACGGATCAGGTGGTATGAAGGGTTCTCTTCATAAAGGTTTAAGATTACAGAATTACGAGACAAGTGTAGGTGCAAATGTATCATGCATCCAAGTGGAAGCAGGTTGAAGTGTTTGCCGCGTTGATGTGGAGGGCTAATAAAGATGTTTCGAAGCCCAAATAGGAGATTGTTGTGTTGTGGGCTCTGATCCATCTTGGGTCGGGCCCTGAAACAACCCACACATAAGCTGCAGAAAGTGGTTAGGGGCAGTTGACCTTAACCTTAATCTACTACAATTTATTTATGTTAAGTTTTTGTTGTTTTTCATTATAAATACCCATATATTGTACTTGTAATCTTTAGTCTTCAAACTAATAAAAAGAAACCCTGGTGCGTAGCCCGTGGACGTAGGTCAATCTTTAACCGAACCACATTAAATCGTTGTGTTCTTTACCACTTTGATTATATCTCGTGCTTGAGTGATTGTGTGTGTGTTTTCTGCCAAGAACAGCAGCATTACTGCTGCTATCTACTGTCGCCGCCAACAGCTCACTGTAGGCCTGCTGGTTTGCAGCCAATAAACCACCTGCTTCAACCACCACAACCACCGCAAAGGGGCTGAGTTGCTGCCTTGAACAGGCTACTGTGTTGTTCTGTTTATGTTGCAGTTTTCTGTCTTGTTTCGATCAAAGAACAACCCTCAAAACAGGTTCTGTTGTGTGTTTACTTTTTGTTCAGTTTGATTGGATATTAGATTGGTGTTTATTCAGCTGCATTGTTATGTTTGTTACTACTATTATTGCTATCATTCTCTCGTCACTCGTTTTAGAAATCAAATAGAAATACCGACAAGTTCTTAAGGCCCGAGCCGTCGTATTGTATTGATTTCTATGCCCTATCCGAATCTTCGGGTCAGTCGCGTATACGTAATACCTAACAAGTGGTGGCATCCAAAGACATAGGAGGGCTACGACCCAATAGAATCAAAGAAGCAAATATACCCCTCCTAACTAAAAAGCAGTGACCAATATTGTAAAAATCGTTAGGCGCTAGTCAGGCGGCGAGGTAGGGACGATTAATCGGATCGGGATTTTTATATATAATTTTCAGTTTTATATATAAATAGACACATTTTCATATGTGAAATTAATAAAAAAAAGTTAAGTTTTATATATAAATTAACATATTTGGCCGGAATTTCCAAATTTTAGCCGGAAATTTCATTTTTTGGCCGGAATTTTTGACCTTTAAGTGAAGGTCACGCGGAATCTTGCCGGAACCTCGCCGGAACCATACCGGATTTTCGCCGGAATTATAGTTTTTTGGCCGATTATGACCGCCTAGATCCGATTTTGACCTCCATTGACCGCCTAGCGATTAATTGGCCGATTAGCCAAAATTTCCTAGGTGATGTGCGATTAATCAGCGATTAATCCCGATTTTTGCAACATTGGCGGTGACTTTTGAAGACAAACAAAGATTAACTATAGGCAAGAGTTATTCAGTTATTCTTTCAATCCATGGTAAAGAATCCATGGTAAAGGTAGATTGAATCAGATGGCGCCTGACTGCCTGTTATAAAATCTATAACAAGAATGTGGAAGAACGTCATGTCATTTGAGAATATTGGACAAGTTAGAGGCAATATTGATACCGGTAAAGACATACAAGTATGACACGATAATCGGTCAAGTTGTCAGCTACTATGCAAACACTTTCCTATCATCTACAAGTTAGTAGTCAGCACAATTGCAGCCACATAGTAGGGCCAAGTTAGAAGTAGGAACTTGATTTCATGGACCATAAATTGGTTAAGGAATCCTAGATCATAAGCTAAAGTGCTAAACTATCAAAACTACAGTAACTACAAGTGCATCCGGTTTACATGTACATCCTCATTCCAATGGAATAAATTATTTCAAATGGAGGGTGTTTTTGAAAAAAAAGTGGAACTTCAAAAGAGAAGAATGGTGAACATGAAAACTATTCGCCTTTAATGTGGCATAAGGTATAAAGAGGTAAATCACCTCTTTGCAGGATGTATATGTGCAAAAGAAGTATGGTGGCAAATTCATATACTGTGAGTGTAAACTACCAATTCCAACTACATTTGAACACATGAAGGAGATTGTGGAAGAAGGTGTTGGAGGATTAACAAATCAAAAACAAAGAAAGCTACACTTACAGTTTTTTAGGCAACAATTTGACTTACATATAAGAGAAGGAATGACAAAGTATTTAATGTCAATACACTGTCAAGATACAAACTGGCGGAGGATATCATGACACTATCATTTCTTATGGGTGAATAATAGATCAAATCTTTAAAACATATCTTGAGATAAATGGTGTAATATCAATATAGAAGGGTGAATTGTTTATGTATTTGTCTGTATAGTCTCGTAGCTTCTTGATAAGAAGCTTGCCATTAATAAAATAACATATCTTGCCGTTCAAAAACAAATTCAATTCTTAACAAATCTAAGAAAGTTCAAAGAAGCATATCAACCAGTGAGTTACATGTTATTAATATTATCATCCTTTCATTGGATCTGTAATCTTCAAAACGAGATACATTTACGAATGTTACAAGATTAAAATAAGAAACATTTTTCATTACAAATTAAAAAACAAACTTGTGCACTGCCTAGAAAAAAACTCAGGCAGATAACACATATTACAGAACAATACAAACACAAGAACCCTAATTCCACATTTTTATGACATGAAGAAGATGAAAAAAAGCATCAAATAACAGCTTTTTCCCCTTCTTTTATCTACTACAGTGACATGCATAAAGTAACAATTATGTAATATAACAGTAAACAGTACACAAGAAGATCAACTTATCAGAGTCGGAGAAGTCGCCGGAGACTATCAGTGGCTCCGTCATCGACGCCGGACGGCACGGCAGAAGCCTCCACCTTACAGCTGCGCTTTGGCCGGAGTGAAAAAGTAGGCAAAGGCAAGCTGCTTGGCGGTGGAGAAGGTGTAAACACTGCAGAACCTGAAAACTTATCAACATCAACAGATATAATATCACAGGATTTGTTAATCGAGGAAGAAAAAACCCTAGAAATAACAACATCCTTTGGCAGATCCTTCGGATCTGGTCCAATCAACTGTGTAATCGACGATTTCGACGAACGATTCTCCGCCGGTGGCGCTTCCGGTTCCTCCGCTGTGGTCGGCGGAGGCAGATCCACCACGTCTTTCTTCAAATCCTTCTTCTGATTCTTCGATTTTTTAGGCGTGAGCGACTGATCTCGCCCTCGGTTTTTGGTACTACTTTTGTTGATTCGTTGAGGCGATGATCGGATATTGTTGTTTGGAGTACTGTTACTACGAGAGATGTTAATACTCCGGTGATTCACTGGCATCGAGATCGGAAGAGGAAGAAGAGGCGGTTGTTGAAGGTAGTGGTGGAGATTCGCCGGTGGCCGGAAAACAGAAGCAGCCGGCGGATATGAGTGGTGGAGAGACGACGGAGGCGGAGTGAATAAACCGCCACCGGCTCCGGCGAAGTGGCCACCGGCGAGAGAAGTCGCCCAAAGCAAATCATCAGAGGGAAACGGAAACAAAGTACGATTCACACCGGAATTCCTCATCGGATTTTCGATCCGGTGGTTGTTGATGTTATCGCCGGTGGATTTCATCAGAACAGCTTTCATTTGCAAAATTGAAAATCCGATCAACAAAACGAAAAACGATAGATTTAGGAGAAGATGATGCGAATGATCTCAAATAAACACGGATCAAACGCTGAGAAATTGCTTGAAAACAACGAAATTAATATGAATTTATGATATGCATATATATATATATGAACGAATCAAAATGAAAGTGGTGATTATGAGTAGTGAATTTAGCGTAAGTGTTGTTGAATCATGAAGAAGTTTAATTGTTGTAGAAAAGGGGATCTGGAGAAGAAGAAAACCCAAAATGGGCTTTTTGTCAGTTTTGGCAACAGACAGCTTGCATCGATGGATGAATGACTCGAGGGGTCTTTAAATAGGTAAAACTTACAAGTTCCAACGGCTACTTATCATCATGTGGGTCCTTTGAATCTTATTTTATTCCTTTTCATCATTTTCCTAAAACTAACAGAAACTCATAATTATTTTAGGCCCCTTCTGCTATCTGTAGTAATTTATTTTATTAAAATGTAATTTAAATAAATATTAATTTATTAAAATTATTTTTAATTAAATTACAATGGGTTTAAAGTCTATTTAGTTAATTATTGTTAAAAATGAGAAAAAAAAAATTAACATCTGTTAAGGATTTTGCTAAAATAAATTTGAAGTCCCTTTATCTAATACATAATGATTTTAAGACCCTAATTGTATACAAATCAGCAACTTTGTCACCTTTAAGGGTACTAATATGTCCAGTCTTATAATACTCCGTATTTAAATCTATTTTATGTTTAAATTTTAAATCGAGACTTAAATCCACAATTTCACAAATTGTCTCGTTTCGTTCGCGCGACACATTAGTGTCACATAAGTTTTTAAAAAAATACTTTTTAGTGTTTTCTTTTGTTTCTCTATTTTTTTAAAAAAAATGTTCAAAACTGGGTGGTTTACTGGTACCCGATGTAATATATATTAAAATTTATCAGCAGAAAAAAAAGTTTAAAACTTTAACACTTTTAGTTTTGAAAACCAATCTTGATTACACTTATAGATTTTCTAATTATTAAAATACTAAATCATATTTCAAAATTTAATACCATCAAATTCAATATAAAACATATAAAAGATGTAGTAATATAATCACATATATTTAATAAAAGTTCGTAATTTTAACAAACATGACATATTAGTTGTGAAAATTTGTACATAATTCAAGGTACGTTGTGTAACTTCAAGATTTATATAATGAATTTTCTGATTAAATACGTTTATCATTTGAGTTTCTTATATACGAATTATTTTATGTTTTCATCATCTTTCAACCACAACTAGCTATATAACTACTATATCAACTCTAAATTACAATGATTTTGATTAAATTTATATAACACACACTACACACGCGATATGAATTAATATATTACATCTTCTAGATTAACTTTAGTTGTTTTATTATTTTCATTTGTGTTTAAATATTCAATTTGCACTTTCTTATGAACCCCAATTTTCTATATATTTGAATACAATTCTCAGTGCTGCTCATTTAGATTACTACTTTATTTACTCCTCATGTAAAATTAATTAAAAAGATGCAATGAACGTGTATCATTTAGTCTGTGTAGTTATTAAAACTGTAATAACTCTAAATCCTTATAGCATTATATTTTTGTATAAAGTAATTAATTTGTCAACTTTTAAAATTAGTTAAAATGTATTTTTGTTTGTTATAGTCTTACAGGATTTTGTCGGCACTCTTTTATCATTTTTTAATATATATTTGCATTTTCTGTATTATATATTACTTTATATATATATATATATATATATTGATTTACATATACATGAAAATTGAATATATAACCTAATAATTGTTTATTGATATGTAAAATGAAACATAAACTAATGGACATTTTTAGTGTGTAGGAGCGTGATTTTATGTCATTTTGGCGCATGAAAATGACAAGAGCATTATATGCCTAAGCCAAAAGACGCAACATTTGGCAGGTTATGTGACATGCTACACACAGAAACGAGAGGTGGAGTGAGGCCGCTAAAGATAACAACAGTGAGTTGAAGCAGCTATCAAGAGATGAGATGGGAATGTGGATGTGGGGCATCGGCATACTATACGCCGAACGAGATGGGAATGTGGATGTGGGGCATTTTGGCAGGTTTGTTGATGCAATTCTATATATTTGGATTTCTGGACATTTCTTAATTACATTTTGTGTATATAATTCATAATTTCACAATCATCTAGTAATTTCAATTGATTATTAATTTAATTTTGTTTCTCTTTTGAAGTTCTTATTTATTGTTCTAAGAGCATTCATCGGGTTTCATAATATTTATAATTATCGGGTTTCATATTATCATACTTATAATTTATTTAAAAATCATAATATTTAAATTTATTTCATATTATTTAAAACATTTTACATTTCATTCCTCATATCTATAATTTATATTAAGTTTTTCCTTAAACTTTATTGGATGGCAATGGGGATAAAGATAAGAATAGGATATCTGATGTAGGGTTAATTATACAAACTATTATAAATCTTTAAAAATTTAAAGCCGAAGAAAATGATGAAAAGCATATGTGGATGTCCTAATAATCGTATGATAGGTTAGAAAAGAAAATGGAAATCACAAAATACGATACAAATTCCTCAATATGAATTCACATTTCAATCTAAAATATTATTTTCAATACTAAACCCATACACTTTAATTTCAATATATGTCGGTAAAACTCATAGTCAATAAACTAACGCCGTATGATATATATAAATAGTCCGACCAACATAAGTAACAAAAGCGTAGACTATATAATCCATCTATTTACACCTAAAACTAAGGGTGTAAACGAGCCAAGTCAATTCGCAAACTACTCGAGATCTAGTCAAAAAAATCTTGAATTGAGCCTAGCTTAGGCTCGAGCTCAAGCTCATATTTTGGCTCGTTTCCTGAACGAGCTCGAGCCTAAGCTTTAGATATTAAGCTCGAGTTGGCTCGTGAGTCTAAACGAGCCTTTTTATATATATATGTTTATATAATTTTTTACATATCAAATATATTTATAATAGTACTACTGATTATATATAAAAATATGAAAGAAACAATTAAATATTATATTATATTATATATATATGATAAGTATGATTATAAATAAATATAATAGTAATTAAAAAAATAAAAAAAATGATAAATGAGCCGAGCTTAAGCTTAAATGACTTCTGATGAGCTCGAGTTTTAGAAATATAATACAAACGAGCTCGAGCTCGAGCTTTATAAAGTTAAAACGAGCCGAACTCGAGCCTAAGTGGGATATTTTAGCTCCATCAGCATTTGGTTCGGAAACTCAAACTAGCTTGAAGCTGCTACCCAACCCTAAGAACTTACCGCGGTGTTTCCGTAATATCTTCGAGGCTAGTTTGCTTCAAATAATGTTTTGTGAATGAATTGAAATTGGAATGGAATGTTGCTAAAATTTGATGGTGTTTAGTTGATAATTTTTTTTAGTGGAATTGGAATATTAATATTGAACATTCCAATGGAATGTTCAGCATATTATTGGTATACGGAGGTCATAAGTTCAAGTATCACTATAAGCAAAAATGCTTAAAGTTAAGTCAGAGGGTTTTTTCCAGTAAAAGGGTTTCTTTTGGGGGGGTTGAGGTTGCGGTCCCGATTGAAAAACGAATAGGTGAGTCTGATTAAAATAATATCTATCATTCGAAGTCGGGTCATACATTTACCGTTCAAATAAAAATAATAGAAGTGTGATTCCAATAAATATGAGAAAGTTTTCTAGTTTCGATTTTATCCGTTAGACAACTACATAAAAATTTAAATGTTTTTTTTTAATTGCTCAAAGCTTTGACCCGAGAAAACACCCAAACTACACTAAAAAATTGTTTGAAAGTATTTTAATGATTATTAAAAACAAAATCCTTAACAAAATTATAAACCATTAAGAGATAAATTATTATTTAACATTTAACATTAAGATTAAATATTAACTTACAAAATTATAAACCATTAAGAGATAAACTATTAATAATCTGTTTAAACCCTAACAAACAGTTCATAAGTCAATGCAACGACCATTTTGCGTCACAAAAAAATTTAAGAATCTAAAAAGTCTGCTTAAGATCAAGTCTGAAGATGGTAACTGTAGGACGGCAGCCGTCAATTCAATTTGGACCGTTGATCAGCCATTGCCGTAGAAGGAATATTAGCCGTTGATGTATATCTTAAGTTCCTCAAAAGTTAAGGTGGTCGGAAAGCAACTAATGAGAAGATCCTGGCCATACACGTGGCGATGTGCCCCTTCCCTCACGTGGTGGGAATTGCCTTCCAACACAATCTCCAATTTCCCTATTCATGTTTTCCTTTTTTAGAAGGCAGAATAGAAAAGCTCACACATTTGACATTTCAAAGTTTAGGGTGTTAAAAAGGCTTATTTGCGACATAATCATGCACCTTAGGTGTCTTATTTTTAAAATGTTATGGTTGTTTTACGGATCAGTCTTTTAATGATTTAAATATTTAAATAATTCAGTATTTTAATAGTTTAAAATGTTTGTTTCATGATCAAATGTCTGAATGATTCAGATATTTGTCTCTGAATGGTTAAACGTTATACTAATGATGAATGATTAAAATGTCTAATGTTGAATGGTTAATACCTCTTATTTGAACTGGTTAGATAATTGCATTTTAATAGTTAAACGATATAATATCTTTTAATGATTCAGATCTTTTAATGGTTTAACACTTGATGGTTCAGGCCTCTTATTCGTTCAGCACTTAATCATTCAGAAATTATCAAACAACCCCTTAGTGTGTGTTCTATATTATAAAAAAACTAGAATGGTGCTCGCGTAATACGACGGAACAGTATTTTATATGTCACCCTTTATTTAACACTGTTATTATTTCTTGTAGTAATTTTATAAAAGTTTATTATGTTTTAAGCTAAAATTTAAAACACCAAATAAATTGGTTCTTTATGACTACTTGTACGTTTACATATTAACTTATTGTAACTCATAAAATACAGATCTGTTCAATAAAAAAATTACACTAAACCATTTAAAAAAGAACACAGGTTATAATTATAGTCTCAAAAAATTTTTAAATATAATATTTTAAAATATGTAGCTAAAATGTTAACACAAATTAAGTTTTCTTGGTTTATGGGGTAGATAATTTGAAATTTCATGTAAGTGTTAGAAAGTGTAATATTATTATATAACTAATTAAAGGTGTAATATGTAAATAATGTTTTAAATATTATTTTACCTTTAAAAGTAGTTGTATTTTATGATATATTAAAATACACATCTTATATACTTTATATATAGTATAGATGATTGTGAGTCATTGTGAGTGAAGTAAAAAAGATAATTTCTGGGGTTGTATCGTGTTTTCACATACACTCTCCATAAATTTTTTAATATTTTTAATAGTGGTTGTGAGTGGATGTGAGAGAAAATATAATAATAAACATATAAAAAATATTATTTAACTAAAAGAGATAGTAAAAAATCGTGTTTTTTGTATAAATATGAGGTTGCGGATGAGGAACCTAAGGTTTGTTTGGTATAGGGTAATGAAATGAACGAATGAATGAAATAAATGAGAGAATATGAAAGATAAAAAAATAAAATAATAATTACATTCCATTGTCATGTTTGTTACCCTTTAGTAATAAATAAATCATTATTTTGTGTTGTTGTTAGGCATGAAAAAGCAAAACAATAAAATGTAAAACTAGTTATGATGGTGATGGCGAGCAGTGGTGGTGGCCGGCGGTGGTTTCCAGCGGCAACGGTTTGCTGCGGCAGCGGTGCCCAGCGGTGGTTTCGGGCAGCGGCGGTGGCGGGCGGTGGTTTCCAGCGGAGGTGGTGGGTGGCAGTGGTTTCTGGAGGCAGCGGTGGTTTTCGAAGGCATCGGTGGCTTTCGGTGGTTTCTTGAGGTGGTGGTTCCTGGTGGCGGTGGTGGCCTTCGGAGGTGGTTTCTTGTGGTGGTGGTTCCTAGAGGCGGTGGTGTCCTTCGGGGTGGCCGACGGTTGTTTCCGGCGGCAGTGACGATAGCCCGAGGGTGGTTTCCGGCGGCAGTAGTTTCCGACGGCCGTGGTTTGTAGCGCTGGCAGTGGTCGGTGGTGGTGGTCTTTAGTGGTTTCCGTCGGCGGCGGCGGTGTCTGGCGATGGTGTTCCCGGGCTAGTGATGGCCGGTAGTGCTTGTTGGTGACGAGCGATCTTGATGGTCGGTGGTAGTTGTTGTGGTGGGTGAGTGGGTGATGTTGGTGACTAATGATGGAAAATGGATGGAATGAAAAAAAAAAGAAATAGGAGTGGACAGAATGAATTTGAGTGAATAGAATCAACTACGTAATGGTTCATTCCATTATCTCCACCAACCAAACATGTCTATTCATTAATCCTCACTGGTTCATTCTATTCCGCCTTTCATTCATACATACCAAACGTTACACTAGTGTGAATGCTCTTAAGGGTGTTAACTTCGGCCCTTTTTATTAACAAGTTAGGCTTTAAACCGTTAACTGTGGTTTAAAATAACAAAAATAAACCATTTGATTATATGGACCGATTGGTTCAAACTATTTATCGATTTGAGTCATTTGACGGTTTAAAGCTTTTTCTCTTAAAATCATTAGTTCAGATTAAATGTTTTAGAATGACAAATATGATTTAAGGTTATAATATATACTGACACTAAAATATTTTAAAAATAGAAAAATATAGATGATAAAAGTAGAACGCTTAATTCAGCTTACGTGGCCGGTTCTAAATTTTGAACCACACCGATTGTCCAGTAAAGTATAAAATCAAATCAAACTGTAATTTGAACCATTTAATTATCAAGCTAGTTGATTTGCTATGTTTTAGGTGGTTCAAAAAGTTTTAACGGGATATTAGAATATACTCATTTCATATAGAATCGATTTTAAACAAGAAAATATGTAATTTTACATATCATATCTATTGTATATAATAAATATGGAATATATATCGAATTTTGGTTAACTTTAAATTTGTATTTCTAGTCTATTTATCCTATTAAGTAATGATAATTTTACCTAAGTAAACTAAAAAATCAAATATTTAAATTATAAATCTTCTTATGCTAATAATTTATTAGAACATACCAGCCTATATGATTTTTATTATATCTTATTTGAAAATATAATTTTATAAATTTTAATTTTTATTACTTTTATTTATAATTTCTTAGATATATATTTTTATTTTATCAATGGCTAATAACATGTAACATAAATTAATTTTATTTTAAATATTAAATTTATTCTACTTATTTAAAACATAAAATTTTAAACTAGTAGAAAATAATCACATGTAATGCTGCTCTTTCCACACCTCCAGATATCTGGTGCTGAAAGAAAGGAAAAAGAAATAATTAAAGAAAAGTTTTATGTATGACAAAAACATGTCCATGTGCATGAGTATGTATCACTTTGGATTTATACAGTTATAAGGATATTTAGAGAATAACAACATAATTATAAAGAGATTGATGTAATTGACTAATTGTCATTTGTCGATATTCCAATCATAACACAACAAAGACGTACCGGCTATTCGTATAGAGCTAGCTAGCCTTACATGGAGGCAATTATCAACCCAATATGGTAGTATGGTAGTGCATAAATAAAATAACATAACGTATTGATTTATGGATCGATTTAAATCATAAATATTAATTTGATCAGTTGGTATAAGACTCGTTTCAAATAGATTTTTATGTAGCGTGGAATAAAACACGTATAATCAAGTGTCATTATAACAATGCATCAAGCTTATAAATAAATATTCTGTTCATTTTAAATCACCGTTACAAAAGTTACAGATGTGTATCTTCAACTTGACAATTTTAATCTCAACTTGACAATTTATATTGTGGTGAAGAGACGCAACTACCATATGATTCATAGGTTGGTCGGTTCATTATTTTATGATCTATTATGAGTTTGTATCCAATAAATCAAACATACAACTTGTCAATTATTTATTTAAGTATATTTTTGATTTGATCATCATCCGCTTGGAGGAGACAGTATTTTTAAGTAGCTGTCTATTCTATGATTGCCACCTTCTATAATGTCATATTTGTTAAATATAAATGTAATATTATTTGATTAAAAATTGTTTAACAAATTCAAAGATTCTAGTTCGTTCAATTTGCTGATATCATTAGAAGATATTTATATTTTGGAATAGAAAGTGTATATCTTTGAATTCAGTATGTTTACAAGTTATTCTTGCCATTATGAGAATGTTAATTGCATTAGCTTAGAGTTGATAATTCGGCAATGAACACCTTTCACTTTTCAGGTCAAATGGTAAGTATGGTTTATTGAAAAAGTTCATATTTAGGTACGAAGCAAAAAAAAGTAACATGCTTGAGTACTTACTTTATATTTATCACAAGTTTAAATATAATAGCATTAATTGTGTAAGATATAATAGCATTAATTGTGTAAGATAGTTAAAATTAGTATATTTATATATAATTACACACACACACACACACACACATATATATATAT